>JAQFYC010005340.1:0-14647 GCA_034694165.1 Tomocerus mixtus
AGTAATGCAAAAGTCCGATTTTCGGATTTTTCGGATCCCATTGATTACTCATGAACGGGACACCGTAGAAAAATGAAGTTAGTGTTATTTGAAAGCCCTTTACTAGTGCTTTCGATTGATACACATTTGATACCATGTTATAAGGGGATCCAAAAAGTTGGTTTTTTTCTAAGTCTCGTTGGGGTACCTTTGACAATAGGTTTATTCGTTTGCTTGCATGCATTTGCACATTTGCTTTGCATGTTTTTTACGTTCACTTTTTATATTCAGCGAAGGAATAGAAAAATACATTAAAAGTAAACCGTGGTAAACGTTGTAGAAAATGAGCTTGTATTACCGTTTCAAATAATTTGCATTGTTTATCATTGTAAAGTGATTATCATGGTGGTCATCTTGATGGTCGTGGGGATTGAACTTTTATGAAATCTGTCCAACGTCTGGGGTATATTGATATTCATAGTTGTATGCCTGGTGTCAACAGCTTTCCAATGCTACCTCATTTGCTATGTTATGTTGCAATTTCAAAAAATGGGGCGCGGGGTCAAAATTCCGGTGGGCCGATTGACCCCACGGAGGAATAGACTACCCTGAAAATTTGAAATCGATATCTCAAACCGTTTTTGAGTGAGTCATGCAGCACTGACGGACAGACAACAAATCCATAAAGGAGACAAGCTCCTTATAAACAGACAGAATCAGAATTTGATTCCCATGTTCCTCTAAATATTGCGCGTATTGGTATTGAAAGTTGCCGAATATATAAAAGTTGCCTTTTCATACGCAACAAAATAACAAAAGTCTACAAAAGTCCTTCTATGTTCTAAGATTTTGAATAATTTGGAGTGGAAGAGTATTTAAATTTTGAATTCCGTTTAAATCCGAATTTTGGAAACTGACACCTGGAAAATTTTGGCCTGAAAGTGGTAAGTTATTCTATGATTTGGCTTCTGATTACAAAATGTTAAATCAGCTGGTTTCTTTGGATGGATAAAGTTTTACTTGATCTTTAACAATACATAATAATTATCTAATTCGACGGACTTTCAGCTTACATCATCTCTGTTCCGCGTCAATAATAATGGGGGTTGAAGATGATATGAGGATTGCAGTCATTTGTTCTAGTAATATGAACCGAAGTATGGAGGCTCATGCATTTTTAGCAAAGAGGGGCTACAATGTCGAATCTTTTGGAACCGGTGATAAAGTTAAACTGCCCGGATCGTCGCCCGATAAGCCAAATGTGTATGAATTCGGAACAACTTATGAACATATATATCAAGATTTGCTAACAAAGGACAAAACTCTGTAAGAAGAGGCAAATTTTTTGATATTACCCTAATTAATCTATACATATAATATAATCAATTATTATAATAATTTATTGCATACTTATGCCAACTTGCCATTCCAGTATTGACCATTGATTGATGACAGTCTTTTTATTTATTGTCTTCATGTAATATATTTAATATAGTATTAGACATTATTAGGACTACTGTTAATTGCCTACTCATCCAATCTATTTCTATTTTGACGATCCAGGTACACGCAAAATGGACTTCTACACATGCTGGACAGAAATAGAAGATTGAAACCTAAACCCGAGAGATATCAATCCAACGGTCAGAGATTTGACTTAGTTATCACTTGCGAGGAACGAGTTTACGATCAAGCTGTCGATTGTAAGATAATAAAAGTGCACCAATATATTTTCTCAATTCTTTTAACTTTAACACTCTGTATATATGCCATGCCATAATAATTATGGTCTTAGTCCACCAAATGAATGTATAATGCCTAGTGGGGACTTTGTCCGCTAGCTAAGCTGACTATAACTCGTGAACTCACGAGGATAGTTTTTCACTATACGAAGGATAGGGAGTAAGATTTAGTCAACAAGTAAGTAGGGAATTATTTTGAAAAATATTATGTGAGTTATTAATTTGCTTTAGATATGGATTCACAAATACCAGAACACAATATTCCAGTTCATGTAATTAATCTGGATATTCAAGACAACCATGAAGAGGCAACCGTTGGAGCTTTTCTGATATGCGAACTTGTTAGCATGGTACGTATTTTGTTGGATATAAACTATATATATATATTTATGCATAATACTTACTTACTACACTAATACACGTATTATACTCGCTTTTACTTCCGGTTCCGGTAGGATATTTGCCATTGAATTTTAAGATACCTACCGAAAAGCACTGAAATTATTAGCTCAAAACAAGTGCTGCTTTGAGTCTTCTCAATATTATTGTTTTTTCAAATTGACATTTTATTTATTTCGCATACAAAAACAATGACAGCAAACCTTATATGAAGTTCTATTTTAAAGATATAATATTGGAAATAAAAATATTCAATAATTATCTTCTATCCAAATTATTGGTTTTAAACATGTTTCCAAATCCGGCATGCACGTCCAAGTTAGAGTACCAATAAGTACCACCTACCTACATATTTTTTTTTAAATATTTTGTAGCTTTCTTCCGCTGAAGACTTGGACAATGAAATCGACGAGTTGCTTTTGGAGTTTGAAGCCAAAACACAAAAGAATATACTGCATTGTATCTTGTTTTATTAAAGGGACGACACCACGTTCACGTTCTCTGTTAGATTTAATATTTTTACAATTTATAGAATTTGTATCGCTAAAGGTCACATATACATGTTCACAATAAACGTTATTACTTTTCGAAAGAAAGATGGGAAAATTAAATGTTGAATTCAGTTTTAGCTATAATGTTGACTACGAATTTGCAGATACAGATCACTGGACTTACACGTAAAACGTTTTTAAAATTGTGGGCTGCATTCCATACGGATCACATTTACATTACGAAAATTACGATGCATGTATTTATGTATTACAGCTAGGAAGATGCTACAATAAATACAGCTCTATGCATTAGGGACGAATATTTACTATCCACCTTTAGCGTTCAGCCCTATTTTATTTATTATCCTTAACCTTTGGGCACTATTTTTGACTCCCGATCCCGGTAGCAATTTTAGTTCTTAAGGGTCTTTACTTCGCCAAAAAAATTATGAGATTATGGGTTGTTTGTTACTAACGTTTTTTGATGTCTTTTCTCAAATCTTTCCATTTCTTTATTTATTTCCTTTTATTTCATGGACAATATTTTCGTTTTTGAGAAAAATGAAAAACACTGCTTGTTATACGTAGCCATTAACCAACAATCATCAGACCTTAACTAGGTATTTCAGATTCCTGATTATTTAGGTCCCCAGGCAGGGAAAAGGAAACCTTGGGTGCTCCAGGGAGCAAATTGGATAAGAAATAGAAATAATGAGTAATTCCTAGCGTCTACCGTAGATAATGGTCTACCTTATTTGGTATGTAAAGTATGTATGCATGCTAAGAACGTTAACCATCAGTGGATAACACCACACCCAAAATTGATTGAGATGGGGGCTAAAATTGGTTTCAAGCGCCAATTTTGGTGCTTGTGGTCGAGGGACAAATCTTTTGGGAACTAAGAAGTACTTCAGGAACCCTTTTATTCCTTCATAAGAAGCAAAATAACAATCCCTTGCCTACCATTTTTGTAGCATTATCTTCCTAGCTTCTTCCTCGCTGATATAATAAATCGTAATTAGTAAATTGTATTTTACGAACTAAAATATTGTACATACTTACATTTATTCAACATCCAAATGGCGATAGACTCGACGCAATTTTTCTCTTTTATTGCTATTGTTATGTTTTTTCCACGGTTTGTCAATTGTACTAGAACTATAAACAATGAAATAAAAAAAATTTTCACTAGAATCAAGCCTTACCACTTCAAAATTAAAGTATGTTTGGGTGGGACTAGACTAGACTGTCTCTAGTGCTACAGTATTATAATATATTTTCTACTATACTTCATTATCATTACCTAGACGAGTCTGAAGATCCTATTCCTGAAGTAATAATGTGCTTCCCTTTATAATGGACAGTAGAAACGTTTGGTGCAAAGAATTGGGTATCCAATTTCTTTTCCATGTTTGGTTGTCTGATAGTGGTTGGCTACAAGAGAGAATCATAATAAACGTACTAATCGTATAATCTAATAATAATCGATTTACATTGTACAGAGTACAGGCAACGACATACATATTACGCTTCTTTCCATTTCACGATAAAGATGTCACAATAGTCACAATATTTTATGATCATTTTTAATATTGTAAATAAATCCTTACTTTCTCTTTCTTAATTTCCTCTAATTCATTTTCTTTTGTAACGCACTCAAATCTTGTCTCCTCAATACGATACTGGGGCTGAAATACATCTTGACTTACAGTAGGAGGGGAATGAGAATAACACAAACGACCAGTTACATAGTCTTTGAGAATTATTCTTGATGCTCTGGAGCAATCTGGTATGCCGCGTACGGTCATAAATCCACGGATGGCTACAATTAGTCAAAATGTTTTATTCGTGGTTTACTATTATACATACTGAAATGATATTTAGATAGCCACGATTTGTAACCGATTTAACGAGTATTATAGTCAATAAAAGTGCTTACATGCGTAGGCATTCAAGAAGTCTTCATGATTAAATACAGATGGAAGAATAATTCCGTATTTTTGCTCTAAAATGGATTTTGGAAATCTAGTAGCTAATATAGACATTGAGGGTTCATAATTAGTAAGCTGGTCAATCGGTAGAATTCCACCAAGTAACATTTCTCCTTTACACCCTCCAAACGCAGGCATAACCAGACCAGGGCAATCACAAAGAAGAATGTCGTCTTGCAAAAATAATGTCTGAAAAAATTACCATAAATTAAGCAAACAGATAGAATCAAAAAATGTACATACAGAAAAAAAATAAATGGCTACTAGAGACCACACGTATCGTGTTTTTTCCCTTAAATACATACCTGAAAATGCTTTGTTTTTCCTGGTGTGGCTGATACAGAAGTTTTCTTACTTTCCATTAAAGAATTGATGGTGGAACTTTTGCCCACGTTGGGGTATCCTACTAGCCCAACGGTTAATAAATCTTTACTCTCATCCTTAAAGCTTTCTAAGAATCCAACCAGCCCATCACGACTTAAAATATCAGTCGTCCTTGGCCCATCATCATTGGATTTGGATAGTGGTTGATGATCACTATCTTCCTCATTGTCACTGCCACTCTCATCGTCGGAATCAGTATCTGACTGTGCATGAAGTTCATTTGAAGACTCCTCTTCGAGAACCTTCTTTAAATTATTAGATGCTACGGTGGCCGAATAAAAAGCATGTGGCAAATTAATAGATTTGAAATACTCTGTCCAATATTGACGCTGGGCTTCTGTGAGGTAATCTGCCTTGTTAATAAGGAGTACATTTATCTTTTCCTCTCCTAGTTCCTTCACATAAGTCTCCAAATCTTCACATCTAATAAACGTTTTGTTTGTCATTGTCATTAAAGGTGACTTTTTCTTTTATGTAAAGCACTAAATAAAAACCTTCAAGAAAGGCAAACTTTACCTATAAAGAAGAGGATGACGGGCGTCGACAATCTGGATCACAATATCTGCTTTTTCCACAACCCTCCACAATTGCCGCCATACTTCTATATTTCTTTCAAAAGGCGTTATCCCCTCCTTATCTTGTATCTGGGCCATAGAACGCCTCCAATTAAGAAACGCTTCTCTTTCCGCTAAATCCAACTCTTCAGCTGTCATTTCTGTAGTCCATTTAGGACGTCTTGGCACAACAATCATTTTTTTCTCAGCTTCACTTAAGACTTCTGCCTCATCTATTTGACCAGCTGTTGATAATGATACAAACTTGACGTTTAATTTTTCAGCCGTGAATTCTTTATGAGCCAGTGTTGCTGTTGCGATGAATTCCTCGTAAGATGTTTCCTCTGTAACAGATTTTAAAGCACCCGTTGGGTCTTCTGTGTGTCTACTCTATAATTTTCAATTACAAAGTTCAAAGTTAAGACAAACTAACAGTAAAAAGTAATATATTTAATATCCGCAACTGCAAACGAATTTATTTTCCATAATCCATTGAATAATATCCAATATTCCACTCCGTTCCAATTATTTTACATACATATGGAAATGATTTATGCATTGTATATGATATGATATACGGATTAGTTATCAATGTAATATCTGCATACTGTACACTTACAGAATCATTTTTTCTGTCCCATCCTGGAGTATTTTTCTTCGTCAGGCATTTTCCCAGGCTGTTGTGAGGTCCTTTCCTCGTTCGTCCCATGATGAATATTATTATTTTATAGATCGAATACCTGCAATATGAAAAAATCGTATTTATTGTTCACGTTTATTAATTCAGCAGTTCTTTATTAAATAAAATAATGACCCAAACAACTTACCAAGCATACAAGCAAGTTACCTAAATCTGAAATCAAAAAAACCAAGTCACAAGTAAAATTTAAAATGTCCTGCCACCTACCTTTTATTATATTGTCCACGTGCCACGTAATAATTCGAAACACCTGCAAGCTATTTAGCACCTTTCTCAATATTTCACTTAATTATGGACATTAACAATGAATAATGATTAAGACAGCGGTCACTGTTGGATTTTTTGCAAGAAATTGTGCGAATATTTTCATTCGGTCAGCACAGTAATAATAATCCACAACACGAGACAAATTCAAGTTGTCCCACGTAACATTAAGTAAGGCAATGTTATCTCACTGTTCCTGTCGTCTTTAGAATAGCCGTCTCCTAATTCGGAGGTTTGAACTTGAAATATTCCAACTTTCATTTCTATCCAACATTCATGGGAAACTTTTATTCTATGTGTAATCCTAGACAATATTATAGCTATTTGGAAGATGCAGCTTCTGGAAGGTGATGTTTTTATAGCTAATTTTTGTTACTTACAAAAACTTTGTCAGTATAATTGCCTTTAAGGTGCTTTCTTATTATAGTCATTTTCTTTTGTAGAATACTTGATATACATGTACCTGTATGAGCTTTATAACCTACATAATATAAATAATAATATACATAGAGACGATACAGACATTGATTGGAATGCTATAAACATGTGCCACTACCATATTAATATATAAATGCAATGTTATGGAATAAAAGAACGCAATCTTTATTTGCAACACTGAAAATCATAACTTTATTATATCTGTGATTATGTAATTCGTCAGTCGTTCAGTCCATTTCTACCACATAATGTAGAGACAAGCATGAAAAAGCGAAGCGATGAAGATTATTGAAGATGAACCTGAGCCCTTGGAATTATTGAGAAACCAGAAACTCTTTTGATACACCTATTGCAAAAAATACACAGATTATATTGTATTGCTTTAAAATGTTATAGTTTAATGGCTTGTCATATTATCGAATATTATTAAGCCATGTCATTAAGCTTACTAAATTTATATACACGGTTAGGGATGTAACGTTGTAAGAGGAAGTTTTTAAGTTTCGTCTGAAGGAAGGGGAAACTTAAAATCATCTCAAAGTTGTATCCGCATTGGTATCATTGACAGTGTGGTTCCGTCTTCCATATATCCAGCCATTTCTTGTGGGAGCACCGAGTTTTCGTCAACCGCTGTACATGGTCGACACATGCAATCCACTGGAGCTTTGGTCACTACCTTCATTGAGATAATACATAAGTGGAAATTAAACAAGTTTGCTGATTGCCAAAATCAAGAAACAGGTAGATTATAGACCGACTACACAGAGTATTGCTCATGAATCATGAACCATATACTCTAGAAACAAACTTGCATTTGTTGGAGTGTCTATGAAAACACCTTCATTAGGAAAGTATTTTAAGGACACAATAATTATCTTCAATCAGCATCGTAAAATTTCATATTAAAGTTCTTGTTTAAGTGTTAATGTCACGTACTTTTATGCATTTTTAAATTAGTTTCTGTTTGTACCTTTTGGGCTCTAGGAGCTCCTGGGGGTGCTTTGGGACAATTTAGTGTCACCGTTGCCTCCCTTTCTCCACTTTCTTGGCAGCACATGCAGGATCTTTCGGTCTGCCACATTTTGGAACCAGAAACCTACAAGGCACATATATTTAAGTGCATGGATATATATGAATTATATTATATAAGTCTTTTTTCTGTACCTGGACGTATGAAGTGCATTTTCCTACGCAGGCAAAGGAAGGGATGGTCATTGGATTGCACCCGGGTGACTGGAGTACATGGAGGACTGGTGTTATTTTGCAGTCCTCCCCCTTGATTTCCGTGAAGCTGACCAGGCTCAGCCAAAAGGAGACCGAAATGAGCCACCTCAAGAATTGCACCACCATCTCCTCTCATCTCCGACCAAACTGGCTCAAAATTGTCTCCAGCTATTCTATTATATACTAATGGCCAACAACAACAACTGTATCTGTGTACGTGTCTGTAGTTTCTGCATTATGTGCTAAATAAAATTGCTCTGCTACATAGCATAGACATTGTGGAGAACTTAACATATGTTAAGTTCTCCACAATGTCTACAACATACATATCACTACGATCCATTACTTATACAACTTCATCTGTTTCCATATTCCCATGGCCGATATTTTGACAACATATTTTTGTAAATAAGTAAGTGCAATGCAAACAGTCAGAAATTCTTACTCAGAACAATATTTAATATCGCTTATAATTGACTAACTAGTAAATGCTTAAAGTACCGAGTGAAGCAGTGAGGTACATAAACACTACATAGTAAGCTACTTAACTTTAAGCTTTGTTAACTTATATCTGGCTATTCTAATGTAATTGTAACTTTACCATTTTGATACATAATAGTTCTGTCTTTTACAAGATGCATTCTGACGGGGACAGGAAATCAATTCTTCCACGTTACATTATTGCAGCACTGTTCTGAGTTCCAACTGTTACTTCTTCCTTGATCACTTATATTTATTACCCACTGTGTGAAAAGCCCATGGGAAACTAATGCAACTTTCCTGTACTCTTTGTCTCATGAACTAGCTGCATAGACGATGCAATCGATCAGGAAAACCTACTATTATTAATAAGTATATATTGTTTGCTCAATTTCCAATACATACTATATGCCCATTCCACCGATAAGATAGATACGTTACTTATCCTGATGATGATGGATTTATTTGCAATTTGGATTATCCTTTTCGCAAAGCAAAAATGTACAAAGCTGTACGTAGCCTTACACTAACTAACATTATTATTTTTACTGCCTTTGACACTATAACTATTTTACTTTACGAGTACATCTAACTATTAGGTATGAACATAACTAGATGTATGTATGTAAGATTATTGCTTCCAGGATTATAATAAGGATGCAATTACTATTTATTTTTATTGAATTATTCTTTGTCACTTTCGCTTAGCATTAGCATCGACAACCAAGTACATACATATATGCAATGCATAATGGCCAGCCTAACAGTTTTCTTAATAAAAATAAAATCAGCTAACTGATTTATGAGATTTGAGATTAGTGACTTCCAGATCCTGCTGTTTTAGGGGCGAAAGCTGTCTTCATTTTGGTTCTTAATTGAGCTTTGCGTTTGTTTCTCCAAATATTTCGATTGTTGATATCCTCACATGTGTCTTTCACTTTATCGTCCAAGTTCAGGGAAAGTTTTGACAATCGCTCATAATATGTCCTGGCAGCAGACTGGGTGATATTGACTTTGTGAAAAAATGTTTCACGGTAGGCCTGCAAAGTTCGGAGACAGTTTTAAAATATTTATATCTATCCGAACAGCATTATCTGAATAAGCTTTTGCATGAGATCTTTAGAATGATACTTTTATAACATACATCATGCATATCATCAAGCTGAAGATGTGCCACGGCTTCTTCTTCAGTTAACAACACACAATTCCACGGCATCCATGGTCTATGCAATACATTAATAGTTGGTTTAAGTAATTACGAGTATGAGTGGACCTGTCATTTCTAAAATATTACCTAAATATGTGCATGCATATATAGTACTATATATTTAGCATTTAACTTACAAATCCCGATTCCAGCGACACAACCGTAGAAGATAACGATTGTCAATCCCACTCAAGGCGGACTGCCCATGCCATATTTGTTCCACTAGGAACTGTATATCGAAAGCCTAGATAAAAGATTAATTTGATAGTAAATATTTAGCATCTGTAGGCAAGTTAAGTACATATTTTTCCTCAGGAAGACATTATTTTGTACGAGATCCAACATTTATTATACTTCGCATGTTGGAATCGGAGTGACAGTGATAATAATGATTTGCTTAATGTAGTGTACGGTGTAGATGAGACTATAGAGTTTACGATTGAGTGAGCTACATAATTGCAAACCATGATTGAAAGTTGAATGATTCACAATAGTAATTAAAAAGGTGTGAACTTTGCTTACATCAATCAAAAGAGAAACAGAGTTAGTTACTCCAGACGCGAGTTCATCTCGTCGCAATTCTTTCAACATGTGTCGGTAAAGGTTAAGATCAACTCGTAAAATGGAAGTACGGTACAGATTCATGCAATTATGACAACGAGTAGTAACGGTTGTTCCGCGCAAAATAGTAAATTCGTCACGGTATTGCATTCTTCGACAGCCTTTACACTGAACCATATCTTTCCGGAGTTTTTGTTCGTCCCAGGGAACCTTTTTACAAAAAAGTTAGCAAAAGATTTACTGTAGAATACTGCATACTCAGAAATCAATGTGGAAAGTATTCACTTAACTCTCAAGGAAATTAGTGCAACTATAAGTGTTAAGTACACATGGAAGCAAAACATAAAAATGACAAACCTTTTGTAACATTTTTGCCTCTGGGTTGTAGTTAGGATCTTGACATAAGTGGTACAGACCATTTGCAATCCTAAGGAGATTGAAAAGTTTTATTCATTCCCATTTAATACATTATACGAAAGAGAAAATCATTGTACAATATCGTCATAAACAATGCATTCAATGCATTGTTTTATCGGGCTGGTAATTACCTTGATCGAACTCCTGATAACAATCTCTTACTGACATGGCGATTCATCATAGCTATTTCACGGTTTATAAGCGACATCAAATATTTACTCATATTGGAAGAGTAGTGCTTTATCTAGAACAAGTCCATTCAGTGTCACGAAAACATTTACTAACTCGCTCAGGCTAAAATTCAAATTGCATTTACGCTTACGGCAGGCTTACGGCATTACCATGTTAATTAATCTGTCCAATAATTCCAAACGCTGTTCTTTAGATTCTGAAGGCAGCTGGAGTTCTTTATAAAGACTATGCAATTGTCGCACTCTCAATTTGTCGGCTGAATCCATGTTGATGAAATTATTCGTTTTAGCACCCAACCATCTTTTAGGTTTCCCCATCTAAAATTTCCTCTTATAATGTACTATATGCAGCGTATGCTAGGAAGTAATCTACGTACATACTCACATACCATTCACATACCAGTAAATCAGTGTAAAATTATTTTCCTGTCTTTGCATTTTGCTCAAGTTACACATACCTTCGTAAAAATGCTATTGATGTAATCATCCCGGTGAGTAACTTTAATTTTGTTTTTTGTTTTCTCCAGATCAAGTAAAAGATCTGCTTCCATTTCGGTTAAAGTGGCTAATGCAGCTCGACGCTCTGCGCCCCAGCGATTTTCCTTGACAAAAGCCTCCTCATCTTTCCTCCAAGCGTTAATAGCACGATACAGCAATTCCATGTCAAGCTGTTACAAATAGTGTACATATTCAGATAAGTAGTGTGTAAGCCAAGGAAGATTGATGTAGGAATTTGTCCATGTTTTTGATACATCATAATAAAAAGTTGTTTTGCAACATTCTGAAAGATTAAAGCGTTTTAATGACAATTCTTTTACCAATCGGACAGGGTTTTGCTGGCGCTTCATTTCGTCGTCCATAATAGCCAAACGCTGATCTGTTCTACCTTTGCGAACACTTTCGGCCCACTCTATACGAGCAATTAGCCCATCCATCCTTCTCTTCCTTTCTTTAATGGCTAACCAACGTCTCCAATATCGCTGTATGATGATAGCCTGTATATATGTATGAAAAAGTGTGATATTCTTTTTCTAAATTCGCTATATGCATACTTACAAGGAATCATATTAAAATATCATCATACAGATTCTCCTCGTTGCTTCTCCCACCAATCGAAGGAATAATATTTTTTGGCGTGCAAAACTTTGTCATTGGTAGTTGATATATAAAAGTCATCTCTTTCCATTTGCTGAGCTTTATCGCAGGGTGTTTGCTGACTTACACTTTGATCGGCAAATGTTTGGCACGCTGTATTTTTTGCTAAAAGCAATGTAGAACATATTATTGTATTAGGTATACTCATATCTCATATCTGAATAAGTGTTTGGCATATCTGGTAATTGCAGTTCAATTTGATTTTAAATCTTCTAATTTGTATTGATGTACTATTCATATTCAGAACGAAATTAAAAACTTACCCAATTCATTAATATGCGGTTCTTCAAGTTTAGTCTGTACAGTAGCATGCAAATATTTCACTTTCCTACGTTTATCGAAATAGCCTCCCATGTATCGCATCTGGTTAATTTCATATGATATTTGAATAGGAACTTTGTAGTATCCTCCAGATTCTATAAAATAGTGAGAGATAAATACTTTTGCACATATAATTTTAAAAAAGTTATGCAAATTCATCTGAAATAATAAGTTATCTACCGTTTTCCACTTTGACATTCCGAAATACATCCGGTCGGGCTTTTGGAACATTCTTTCTAGGGTTAAACAATTCATAATTTCCAGGCACTCTCTTATTTATTTCAACAGTAAATTTCATTTTTCGCTTTGCCTTGCCACCCAATTCTAGCAAAGTTTTCTTGTCTGCAACCAAGTTTCGATTTCTTCTGAAATCTAAATTATCTGGAGGAACTCTTACAAACTTGCTGATCTCTTTTTTCAAAGCCCATACGGTCACATCGAGGCGACAATCTTTAGTGTAAATTTTGCCATCCGCAGCGTAGTAGAAGTTGCAATCAATTAAAGTATCCGGCTTCCTTAAAAACGACTCGATACTTGGGCACTGATGCATTCTTGGTTCGATAGCTGCAATTATCGGATCGATATTGGGGGCAGGCAGTACTTTTCCGTCTGCATCTATATATTTAAGTTTCTCATCAGGACCGATATCTAATTTTAATAGTTTATCGAATTCTGGGGTTATTTGACCATCTTCGCCTTCAAAAAGTACCATATCAGGGTCGGAATCTTGTGATAATTCAGATTCGCTATATTGTATAGAGAGAATTTCCCCCGTTGGATCCACATATTCATAACCTATTTCAGGATGAAATACTTGTGGTACTGGAGCTGGAACAATAGAATACTGTTGGGGCGGTGGGGGCAGCTCGATTTCCTCTCCAATGAAATCATGAGTCATTTGATTGACATTGTGTGATCCTGCTTCATTTTCGGCTTCGTCTTCAAAAGCACTTTTACCTAAGGTATCGATATTTTGTGAAAATATTTTGTAGATATCATGAGCTGATTCTTTGGGTTTGATTTGTTTTTCGGGCCCAAAAAGATTAAAATTTAGTGAAGATTCAACTTGTCGTGTCAATATTTTATGTAGATCCTCTGTCGATCCATTCTCGCCTTCACTGCCTTCTTTCTCAGTAACTCTAGTTTGACGGGATAATATTTGGTCAAAGTCGTGTACTGAAGATGAGACAATTGACTCAGCGTCTTTTTTGTCTTCGGAAGGTTCTTCTTCCACATGTGGAAGTTCTAGTTCTTCCTCAGACGATTGTTCCATCTTTGGAAAGGTATCAATTAACAAAAGCTGGGGTTAGTTGTTATTGGATTATTAGTTCTGTTTTTCATGTATTTTTTAATATTTTTGGTAAACGAGCTTCTAGATTAGTTAACGTCCAAAATAGTCCAAAAATACCAACTAATCGTTCACATCCAATCATTCTCGGTGTAGTGTACTCAGGCGAATCTAAACTAAATCCGAATGTAGTCGTAAATATTGATTTACTTTGCTTAGTCGATAGCTATTTTTGATATCCATGGAAATACGAATTGCATTGAACCTACCGATAATTCATATTACTCCTTTCGCATAAAATTGTCGTTTTACAAGGTTCCTTATACCAATAGACGATAAGTTAAAATATGATACACAGGTTGTATGCAGATGCGAATAGTCTATAGATAGTAGGTAGTTAGTTATAGTACATTATGTTGCCGTTGTTAAAAATAAAATACAGTAAAATGAGCTTAGACTAAAAAAGCTCTAGACTCATAATAAATGATAGTAATAGTCTGGGAAAATACTAAGAGAAGGCCATAGTTAATCCAAATGTCAGAACAGAGTTGATTCTATCAACGGCAGCAAATAAATTCTTAAGAACATGTCTCGTACTTGCATGATTTATCGTCCTCCTCACCTTCACAGTTTTATGGAAATTGTGATATCGTTAACACCGTTTTCCTTTACTTTCCTACATAGTCTTACAACAACGTGAAACAAAGTATCAATAAAATGAGTTTTATTTAGTCTGCTTTTTTGCCATAAAAAGATTTTATTGTCTGAGGTAGTACATCCTTATACATACCTGGCTTGATTTGTACAGGTGTTTGTGGATCACAAATTTTAGGTACATGGTTACTGTAACTATGGGATGGC
>JAQFYC010005341.1:0-14646 GCA_034694165.1 Tomocerus mixtus
CACTGATTTTGATTCGTGTAATTGAATGGCCATTCTTTGTCACTTGAATAAAGCTTAACTAAACTAAACTAAACTAATACCTTGTTTGAGGTAGTTTTGTAATAGCTTTAGTTTGCTTTAGAATACATATAATAAAATAAATAAAATAATAATTATTACAATTAGTTTAGTATCTATAGCTGGGATGCCTTCTCTCTGTACATGACTAAACTGCACACACTGCACATTACTTTCATGCATGTGCACTGCTATAGAATGATTTCTAAAACGGTTCATTATATATTATGCATAATTACTAATTGCATAAAAGCCTGGAATACACGCAAGGCAATGAATTTATAATAAGTAATCGCAGTTGTTTTACTTTTATTTGAATTGCATGGACTGGAGTCATTCATTGCAATTGACATAAAATGTTTTTCTAATGCAGTCTGTCTGGAATCTGCAAATGATTGGAACTAATTACAGGTATACCTATTGAGAGCACTAAATACTCAGGGTATACATAAAATACTTTCTGAATAATGCTAAGTATTATTTTCTAAAGGGAAACTACTATACTACAGCTTTAAGTATAGTCACGATCAGATCAGACGTTTACAGATACTCTTACACTTGCACAAATTGTAATGGTATTCAAATATGAAACTTGTTTAATTGTACACCAAAAATGCACATTGTATCAGTACGTATGTATGAAACCTATTATGATGATGTACTGCAACTTTGGAGTCGATTTATGTCATTACAGGTGGAAATGCAAGCATGGAACTAAATTTTTTGGTTTTACATGTGGATCACTTTTCATAATGCAACACCAAAATATGTCACTTCTTTTCCATGTGATTGTAAATTGCTTTATGGTTTTTTATTCTCTTTCTGCAAGGTCGTAAACAGAATTCGATCCAGAAGGTGCATACAAAAAGGTAGATAACATAAGCACAAAAATCGACATTGTATGCTCATTTTTTGGCAATTTTTTTTTCAATGAATTTGCTATTCTAAAATATCTAGTCTACAGTAATTATTGTCCTTGGAGGGCGAACCTCCCTTGGCCTCCTCGTCGCTATTACCCTACCGGCGATTATACTTATATTTTGTATGTTACAAAACGGTCCTAAAAGCCTGAAAAGTTCCGAGTTCGCCGCGATTATTTATACTCGAAAATTTTTCAATGTATCCGAAAATTCTTTCGGGTACGTTTATGCTTGAGTATACATATTATATTTTTATTCCCTAAAGGGTTCTTGTCTTGGGTCCTTATCAGTATCTCATTATAATTAATTATTCGTATGACAAGTGGTATTTTATTCAGTTTTAAATTACATTGGCACTGTCACTCAATGTACCAACACATCAATCACAGTTATCATTATCATAACATAATGACGCTACCGGTTTCAAGTAGAATTTATGTTAATTTTGCAAAGAATAAACATCGTGATTAATTTTACAGAGGAAACAAATGCCCAAAGAAGACCAGTCGCCATTTAACTTTGAATACACGATTATGCACTATACGAAATGATTTGGATATTGTTTGATTCAATTAGCTTACAATTTATTTATATATTGCTCTGCGAAATAATAATAATGCGTTTTCAGTTGAAATAATCGTTTTGACATTTATTAACACTTGTCATCCTCACCCAAAAATTTTGGCGATGTGTTCATAGTAGTTAATGATAATGATTAGTACTCCTATTGCCCCACAACCTTCCCACTATTCTACAATTAGTAAGAGAATTAAGATTTATATTTACGATTCAAACCATCCCGTCACTTCATTGTAGTTACGGCCCTGTGATAAAGTAAGTCAAGTATTAATTACTTAAATTTGTTAAATCAATCAATACTAATACTACTACTCTAATCTGAATGTAAAATGTCATGAGGTAAACAAATGTGGTGATAAATAAGATTACAAAATATATAAAAAGTATTAATCCAGATCGGCTGGTCCATTACATAGTGATGTGTCAAGTTCTGTTATACTCTCCACAAAGCCTGTGATCCAGATAATTCACCAAAATGAACAATATTTTAGTATTTTTCTTTTGTTTTCTTCTAGGATTGTGTGTTGCATTTCGACAAGAGATCACACTGTACGCCGAAGAGAACCAAGAAGGTGATGCAGTTATCATAAGAAATAAACAACCAGATTTGCGACCGCATCTTGCAGTACTTAATGGAACATGGAAATCTATTTGCTACAGAGGAACGTAAGCCTGATATCCGTAATCCGTATTGTTAACATAATGTTACTAATGAATTTATGGTTATGATTTTTTATTCCAGGCATTATGGATACTATGACCTAAATTATGCTGGAATTTATGAGCATACTTCAATTGCATGGAGCGATACTTTGGTTTGTGAAAATGATGCTCATAGCGGCCTGCAATCATTGCGACACTTGGGACCCGATGAGTCAACCGTACCAAGTATTTCATTGTACGAGAACAATGCATGGAGCGGAGCTGAAATTGTAATTGAGGGCGCTGCATTTACAAACGTCCGATTTACTCCTCACTCTCTCTTTACAACTGGATGGTCTAATTGGACATTGTACAGTCAGAATAATTTTGCAGGAAATGCTAGTTGCTATACGTCAACTGCTGAAGTACATAGTGTATCAACTTTAGATTCGACATTTATCATCGGTTCCGTACGCCGAGGCTGTCCCACTAATCGACGTATAGACAATGTCATCACTGCTGCTGATTTAGATATTACGCAAAATGAATAGGAGAATTCAAACATCTCAATGTCATGGGTATTCAGCAACCAAATTAAGTATGCTAATTAGCAAAAAATTAATGAAAAATTATTCATGTAAATTTGAACAAAACTAAATTTATTAAAAATTAATTAATTTTAAAATACACCATTAATTATAAATTACAATATTTTAGCTTTTGGATTAACAGATTGATATTTATGAATAATATACTATGTAAAATATATGGTAAATAAATTGCGTATATCTAATATTAAATATAAAATTTAATTATTACAACACTTATTTTTATATATTATTGGATGGCAAGGTAAAATTAGAGTTAATATTGTTGCAGATGGCGCTGAAAGCTTTAGCAGCCATTTTAAAGTCCTCCATATCATTGTAAATCTGTGCACAAAGGCGAATATACCATTTGTGGTTGTAGTAGTGAGGAAATGCATAAACGGAGTATCCGTAGAGTAGAGTGTCAGTCCAAAAATCTGTAGTTAGCAATTTATTTTCAGGGTTCGCAATTGGCAAGCGTACGTCTACCATGTTAGCGATCTGCTCTTCTTCTTCGAGTATTTCTGTCCCAAATTGTACTGCCAAATATCTGGCACCCTCGAGAGCTAGGTCATGGTTGTAGGCCTGGATGGCAGCTTCCCCACCAACTTGTCGTCTGAATTCCAAAGCTGCGCGGACACTCAGATAGGAACTATAGTCTCTTGTGCCTGTAGTGTTTAAATATATAAGATACGTTAGAGTCAAAATCAAATCAGTATCGAATACTAATTCAACGTGGAAAACGACAATTAAATCAAGCAAGCGATTTTAGATGAAATATGAAAGATTTTCATAGAAAAATTTCGACGCATTTTTCAAAACCATTGTAAAGCGTTTGTACTTAAGTTGTTGAACTATTCACCAAAGTACCAATTTTCCTAATGAGAATAGTTTAAATGGCTAGAGACATTTATTATTGAATTGCCACAAAATCTCACTTTGTACCACGTTTGGGATAAATTGAGAGTCATATTTGGATTCCTTGCGTCAACACCTTTAAAACGATACCCCACTTGCCATAATATGTTTCTATTTAAAAAAATAAGTGGGCGTGGCCAGAACTCCATGTGGGTGTTGCCGATTTGACCCCAAAACTAATCAGCTTGGAACATATATATACTCTTTCCACTTTTGAACATAAAATTCAAAAAAGGTGAACGGTTCCCACAGTCAGACGGATTGACAGACATGCAAAGCATTCGCATAAAGTGGTTTCTCAACCGCTTGATAATGATATTCAACGCATAATAACATCCTTAGCTAGTTTTAGTCCAAATTAGCATTTTAGGGAAATTAACAGCATTGATTATATCGGCAGGACAGGGAATAGATAGCATTAGCCTGCGGCATGAAAAATGTAGTAAGTAGGGAATAATGTGTAGTGTAGTAAAGAATGTAATGTAAATTGCCTTCTTTCATTTATGATGGCTAACCATTTGTTTCGAGAGAATTAATAAATATAATAAGTAAAGTAATACATGCGTTCATTAAACTGTTACAAAACAAAATTTACGTCATTTGATAAGGTAAAGAATGGTTTACCAGTCCAGAAGAATTCATCCTGGAACCGGGAGGGACGTGCATAATTGTAGGAAATTGTTGCTGGATGAATTGTCTCCTGATGCTTTTTGTCAACATACATCATGGAGCATCCTCGAGCAGCGTACAACCATTTATGACAGTCAGTAATGTAGAAATCAGGTTGCAACGCCTTAATATTAATTGGGATTTGCCCAAGCGCATGCGCACCATCGATGAGGATGAGGATATTCCTTTGTCTCAAAATGGGTATAATGTGTTCCAGGGGCATAATTACTCCAGGAACAGATGATATGTGGTCCACAAGAGCAATTCGAATGGGATTCTGCGTATTTTGCTCTTCGTCCAAGAATTTCTCAAAGGCGGCAACAAGTTTTGAATTTGAAATTGGGTAAGTGACATTGAACTGAATTGTTGTGACCTTTCCATTGCTGTAGTCAGATACAAAGTTGAAGAGACTGCGCATTCCCATGTAAATTGTATTCAAATGTAAAATACGTCCTCCCATGTGGAAAATGAGACTTCTGAAAATTGCATTCATCCCACTTGTGGTATTGGGGATCATCACAATATCCTCTGCTTCCGCATTGACGAGATCGGCCAGTTGGACACGCACGGTGGTCAATTCTTTTCGGGCATCCCTGCGAATCCATAGCTCAGTATTCGCTTCAGAACGAGCCTGAAAAGCATGTAGAGCCATTCGGACATCTTTTGGGTAAGTTCCTAAAGAAAAAATATTTTCAAGATTTTTATTGAATATTAATTTAAATATTAAAATAATTAAAAATATAAATTATTGATAGTAGATGCCTAACATTTTTAATGTAATTAGCTAAATATTTAGGTCAACTGCAAATAATGAGTGAGAAGGCTTAGAAATGTATGGAAAATGTGCATAATATTCTGGAAATTGTATTTACCGTATGCCCCATGATTAAGACTTGTAAATCCTGGATCGAATTGAAATTCCTCTCTCATAGTGCGTCCAAAGGGAGGATATTTTCTGTTAGTGGCTTCCAATTTGTTATTTGCGTCTAGGCAAATTGAATTATTGGATTATATGTATATTGTATTATAAATGTATCATAATCATACGAATAATGAATTGTCTAAACCTATAATATTACCATTGTAAGCTGCTTGCAGAACTGGAAGTAGCAAGATTTTTAACAAGAATAGTGTGACCATTTCCATTTCTTCTAAAATGTCTAATTTTTTCCGCCCTTCAACATTAGACCAAGAAAAATCACTTTACGAGCCTACATAGCTCCGCTGGTTAGAAAAATTTTGAACGTGTAATACTGGTAGTAGGACACAAATCAAACTCCAGTTACATAGTTTTATTCACAACTATTTTTCAAATAAAACCTTACTAAAGTACATTACATTACAAGTACATTAAGTATGTTTTCATTTATTAATTATTCTTTTAAATGGGTTAATACATTATAGGTAAATAAGTCATAGAACCGACAAATGTGATGAATGTATGTATACTAAATTGGATTTGACTTTGTAATTTAGGTCACCTATATATTTGTAATTGTACTAAATTATAAGTTTGCATTGTAATGTCCTGAACTATTTACCCAAGTAATTCCACTGGTAATTAAAATTGGGATATATAGATTAGGTTAGTTAATTTAAAATATACTAAATTATAATGCAGTAATTTTATATAAATAATAAGTAATGAACCTTTGAACACACAGATTGATAACAATTAGTTAATTTTCTACCATATACATATATATAGTATATACGATTCATTACAGCTGAAAACTAAATCCATTTGTTTTCTGCTCTTTACGTTGAAAATATATCCCCGAAATTGTCAGAAATAATGTATTAATACGTGAGTAGTAGCCTAAAAATGAACCTAATGTATGTTTGTTCCAAGTTTAAGTGCAGTTAACATTAAATGTCAATTAATTTAATGTATAGTTTACTTATAGTAGCACTCTAGGTAGGTAAGGATTATTTACACTATAAAATATACTACAATCATCATTAGAAGAATTAAAAATCGGATTAGCTCATGCAACTCATTGCCTTGCCATAATTCTGTATATTTGTATGTGTTAGACAGGTGTGTTAAACAGCTTAGTTCAGTACGCATTTTAATAGCTATACATATACCTATATAATTTGTACACGTATGCTTACATACATTAAATATAATCTAATGGAAGAATAGTAATAACTATTAAACCCAAATATGGAATATAGGTACAAGGAAAGAGTCTTACCTTATACTATATTATTTACATCATTCTTTACACATTAACATTATTAGTATTAACGTAGGTATTCTATTAAACTCTTACACCAAAACCTTTATTAGCTACTATTAACTACAAGGAAAAATGTACACTCGCATATAAAATCTGAGCTCGTAAAATAAACCTGAAAAATGATGTGCTGAATACATCAATCACTTAATACACTTATTATATCATTAACTACTATTATACTTGCATGTCTACTGTAAATATTGGAATTGCTTTACGCTCATTTTTCCCAATTACCATTACATCCCCCACCATTAACACACGTGGTAAATATTTATTTGGTAAAGACACTACATGTTTTAATTCAGTTAATATGCTGTAACAATAATTATTATTACTGTGGTATAATAAATAGCTATGCTTAATTGTCCCTTGCAGTCACATAAAATATTTTAGGTGCTCAAAATCTTGAGTCTATTGCTTCACCTGAATCAATCACGATACACAGTTGCATGCTGTTACTTGCTAAAATAGCAGGTACATGCTGTAACACAATAATTTTTATACTATAAGTCTCAAAAGAACTGAAACTGAAATTCATAAAAATTTAAACGTAATGTTAGTAAACCTTAATCCATGTGTAATGTACATTATTAATTTTAGGTACATTTTAGAAGGTGTGCAATTATATTATTGTTTAGGTACGTATTAAGAATTATGATGGGAATATATTATATAATTTGAATTTATATGGGGCATACTGTAGAACAGTTATTGTAAATATTTATTCTCGTGAAAGATAAACGGTAAGAAAATTTCAGGAGAGGTTTTTA
This sequence comes from Tomocerus mixtus, assembly GCA_034694165.1. NCBI lineage: Eukaryota > Metazoa > Arthropoda > Collembola > Entomobryomorpha > Tomoceridae > Tomocerus > Tomocerus mixtus. The sequence goes on from JAQFYC010005341.1 coordinate 7,389, forward strand.
AGTTACCCAATGAACAACATATTAGAAATTATTGAAATGCATATTGTATCCTTCAATTGTATACTAATTTATAAAATAAAAAATAAGTTTTGCGTGTATTATTTCTTTGTCCGCGTAAAATTTATCACTGGAGTGGACTAGACTGGACTCAGACGAAGCAAAATGCATAATATTAATTTTTAATGGTGTAAAAATTGTTAAATGAATTAGATAATGTAGTGTACAGACTGCAGACAGTTATTTTCAGTGTTATTATATAAATGTGTTGAATATAAACAGTGGAAGCCTCGATGCCTAATAGTTCACACGGTAAAAAATTATAAATACAACAATCGTTTTGTAGCCATCAATGCAACATCTTGTCCTTTTCTTTCTTCACTTACATCATTCCCCTAGTCCAAAGAAACGTTACAATTAATGCTTGTCTGACGCTTGCTATCTATAAATTAGACAATAAATCACTATTTGCATAAAATACTTGGTACATATTTTATTAAATTACTGTTTTTTTGCAGTTGATTTGTTGTAGATGCTTGTTTTAATTTTTGTTTATTAATATAAGGTGACCTTTGCATGCACGTGATTATTACATTTAGAAATGTTGGTATTGGTATGCTTTTACATTTTTATTTCTGCAATATTTATTGTTTAAGTAGTATACCTAATTAACTACTTCTATCATTTATTTATGCCATTATGTATGGGTTGTCCGTAGATGTGAGATATTCTTGTACTATTTGCACTTACACTTTATATAATAGTATAATTAAATAGATAACATAATTAAGTCTAATATCTAATATGAATATTACATGAATGTAATGTAATACAAATACTCAGCTAATGATTGTGGGCCAAGTTCATTGGACTCCCCATTGCATGTGAACTTAACATGCAAATCCCTTAAATGTCTAATTAATATAATATAATCCCAATACAAATTCTGCATAAATAGATACAAAATCTTAAATTTAAAAATGTTGCTGTGCGGACGGATATAAATAGTCGAATTGAGGTTCTAAGATTCATTCAATTCTCCTTCTTCCAACTCACATCTCTCCTTCTATTCTATTTCTTCTTTTGTTTTGCTGTGGCAGCAGTTAGCAAATCTTTCATCATGATCAAGGTTCATTTCATACCAATCTCAATTAATAATAGTTAATCCTGGGAAATAAATAGAAATTAAATTCAACACATAATTATTCTTAAAATTTGAAATTAATTTTGAATGATTGATTAATTAGGCTTTCGTTGTTTTCGCCGTCGTGGCTTCCGCCTCCGCTGGAAATCTCTTGCTCGGCCAGTCTGCCCTCGGCTACTCCGCCGTCGTCAACGCCGCCGCTGTTAGCAATGCCAACGTAGCTGCTGCCAACGCTGCCCACGCCGCCGCTGGAGCTCAACACATCAACGCCGTCGCTTACTCTTCTGCTGCCGCCTCCGCACAAGCTGCTGGTAAGAATTTTATTTTTGAATATATTTTTTTTATAAATTTATAACAATTAGCCGAAATTTTGAATTTTTGAACAGCCCGCGACCAAGCCAACCTTGCCGCCCAAGCTGCCCAACTTAACGCCATCAACAGCGCCGCCGCTGGCAGAAACGCGTAAGTTACCTCAAAACAAATTGACGAAATTAATTTTTCAATTAAAAATTCAAAGCTTAATAAAATTGGCCCAATGTTCAGTGTGGCCCAAGCTGCTGCTCAAAACTACGCCGCCGCTGTCGCCCAACAACAACAAGTTGTCGCTGTCAACTACGCTGCCCCAGCCATTAACTACGCCGCCCCAGCCGCTCTTTTGGCCCGCCCAGCTTTAAGCTCCGGATTGGTCTACGCCCCAGCTGTCAACACCTATGCCGCCTCCGCTGCTGATCTTGCCAACATCCAAGCCGCTGCCAACGCTCAGTAATATTTCTTCACAATTTTCAAACATTTTAAATTCCAATTTGATGAGAATTTAGAAATTAATTGACTTTTTTGTTGGTTACAGAGCTTCCGCTGCCTCCGTTGCTGCTGCCCGTGACGCCCAAGCTTTGGGAGCTGCCCAAGCCACCCAAAACGCCATCAACTCCGCTGCTGCCCAACGTTAGTTGCAAAATATACGAAAATAATTTAATTCCTAACTACAATTTAATGAAAATGTGGAGTAAAATATTTTTGGGGTGATTAGGTGACGCCTTTGCCCAAAGCGCCATCCAAAACTACGCCAACGCCCGCAACGCCGCCATCCAAGCCAACCAAGCCGCCGCAGCTTCTGCTGCCCAACAAGCTCAAGCTGCCATCGTTGCCGCCGCTCCAGCTGTTGTTGCCGCCCCAGCTGCCGTCGCTTACTCCGTCCCAGCTCTCTCCGCTGCCGGTGTCAACGCCGCTGCTGCCAATGCCGCCGCTGTCAACTTGGCCAACATCAACGCTGCCATCGCCACCCAAGCCGCCATCGTCAGAAGCAGCAACCTCGGATACGCCGTCCCAGCTTACAAGATCTACTAAATATCTTCAATATTATTTATTTAAAGGTCTCGTTTACGGAAACTTCCCAATGCACTGAACGCCAAACAGATTTACTAAAGCTAATTACAGGGATAATCCTATCCAGTTTAAAGATTACATAACTCTTGAAGATAATGGAACCATTTACTAATTCTCTTAATTTTTTTCCTTTTTCTACTTCTCTCTTCAAAAATTGTATTTTCCTTGCTCTTTCTATCAATTCTTCTCTTTTCAAGAAATAATTAATTTCTGCTTGTTAATTTGGAAGTGCTTTACTTTACCATTGCTTCTGACCTTTATTCTGAGCTTCGTATTTCTACTCTTGATTGTGCTTATCACTTTATTAGCTACATACTCACGTAACAAAGCCGCCAAATCCGAAACTGTTATGATAAAATGAAATTTTGAAAAAATAAAACGGCATTTAAAGATATCAAAATCAAAGGACTCCCATCTCACTTTTGTGGGCACATTTTATTTATTTACGTCGAGCATATCCCCATATTCAACTAAATACGTTTTCTACAAATAATATACGTACCTATGTATAAAAATACATTTTAATGAGGGTACATACATAATATTCATATCCTTCATATTTTATGACTGACCTTATGCTACGATGCTACCCATAAAATGGCCACACCTTATTTATTTAATAAAACAGATATAAAACAACTATTTCTACAAGCTGATAGCCAATTACCAATAGTACATCCACCAATTGAAAAATAAGCCAATTAGTCAATTAACTACTTAATAGTTTAAATATTAGTACATTTAGCAAACAAAGTAGAATTAAAGTGCTTCGTGTACTACTACATATAAACCGCAGAATAATTATATTTCACCTCAATAAATAGTTTCCTGGCTGTATATGGATCATTCTTGTTCAGGGTTGCCAGGCTTATTTGAATGACAAGGGCATTCCTTAAATTTCACTCCGTCATTAAAGTCCTTGTAAGAAATTAAAAATACTTAAATAACTTAAATCGTGCTTAAATGTCCTTAAGTCCATTAATTGATTTGGATTTACACAATGCTGCTGCTGATATTTATTATTTACCAGCAATTGAGATTTTTCAAGTTTAAGGAAAAATGCTATTTATTACAGCATAACATTAACTCACATAACTGTAAACTGGTCCGGAATCGTAGTTAGACGGCACTTTCAAGGTTGACACACTACGAGGGGACATGCCAATGCCACTTTTCGTCCTAAAATGGACCACTACTAAAACTGGCAACCTTTATTTAAATGTAGGACAATATAATGGTGCCTACACTAATTGTTGTCGTATTTGTAGTTATAACCTAATACTACAATGCAACTTAATTTATAATATTAATTAGTAATTAATTTAGTAAACATAACCTGTAAATGAAAATGTCGGAAATATTTTACTTGAGGATTTTTTTTGCATTCGCGATTACATTAACTATTATTTCTACTAAAACAAAAGTGTCAGCTGCGCAAATTTTTCTAAGGAAAGCGTGTACAGTAACTCCTAATGTGGAAGAAAGTGACGGCAAGAATTGTACTTGTCGTGGAGATAGAAAACGGAAGGGAAATGGTGATTGTCCTCCTTTCCTATTCCCCGAATCGGGGGAAGGTCCATTCTTCCTGCCGAACCAGTCTGTTCGCAGTGATGTTACCGAACATTCTCCAGGGATTCCGTTATTGTTGAAAATAAATGTCACGCAAGATGATGAATCTGGCTGTAAATTGTTGAAAAGTGCAAGTGTCCATATTTGGCATGCAAACGCCTCAGGAATTTACTCCGCATATCTTGGATATTATCCTATAGGGGAACCAGGTAGATTGCCATTTTAGTATATAAATATATAATATACTAAAATATATACAATTTAATTCACATAATCTGGAGTTTATGAATTATTAAGTGGTCAACAAACGATTTTATGAGTATGGGTATGCTTTTGTGTCTGTCCGTCCATGGACGCAATAACTTTCGAAAGTTTGAATTTTGTTTTCAGATATTGATAGTATACGTTTTAATGAAGTTTTTATTAGTTTTTGTATCAAATCGGGCACACCCCTCCCTGGTTAGGGCCACGCCCATTAAATGTTTATAAATCAATAGTATCATTGAAAATATGATGTTTAGAGTCAGAAACACAAAGCTAGTATATGTCTCCAGGACCCAAGGCCTGGGACAATTTGAAATTTTATATGAATTCACTGCTATATGTTCTAATATGCCATTTGAACTATTTTTATCAACAAAAATGGTAGTTTAGGGACACTTTTTAGCACCACTATCTCTATCTGTACTTTGTTACATTCGTTTTGCAGTGGTTTGTTTTCATTATTTTCTTTCTTAACTATTTTAGCTTACAGTTCTTAACTATTTTTTGTTAGTTGAAGAATATATATTAATTGCAGGGAGTAAGCCATTTATCGGAACTCATGTGAAACCAACTGACGCAACGACCTTCTTACGAGGAATTCAATACACAAATGAAAAGGGAGAAGTCGCATTCGAAACAATCTACCCGGGATGGTACCTTGCCCGATCTCCTCATATAAACTTTAAAATTATCACACAGGATGGCATAGAAAAATTGGCGGGAGCATTTTATTTCCCGGATGATATAAATGACAAAGTTGCCACTGTCGAACCATATGCCCAAAATAAGCAAGAACGAAAGACAAATGGAGAAGACCGGAAATTTATAAATTATTCAGGGGGAGATTCGTTGGTGGAACCGGAAGGAAATGCTGAAACCGGGTTTAAGTGTGAAATCTACATTCGTGTAAAATCTTAAAACTTAACTGACAGACTGTAATTGGTAATTAAGTAATTCACATTTTGATAATTACGTGATGTGCACAATTTTAAATAAATAAAAATTATATTTAATTCCATAATATATTATAATAGTCCACATTTTTATTTTAAACATTATTGTTAATATTAATACAATAGTGGAGATGTGTTAATATAATTTACATAATTCAATATCTATTAGACAATCTAATAAGATACTATTTCTGTGTATGTATTTTGTGCAAACAATGTATCAGAATGTCCAGATGTTCAACTTTAATATGAATTAGATTATATATGCTGCTTCTACCTACTAATATTATTATTTTAATGTTTGTATATTCTACTAATACTTATATCTCACATTATTAAAGAAATATCATAAATTACCGTGAATACAATGATATTTATATTATATAATTAAATGTAGGTTAGTTATCATACATGTAGCAGTTGAGTAATGTGTAAGTAATGTGATTATGGGGCCAGTTAGCATACTGATATAACATGCTAATTGCTAATTGGTTTCGTAAGGTAAATAATTTTCTCCAGCTCCATTTCCAAAAATTGGAAGGAAAATAAAATGATAAACATGTCCCAAAATATGGACGACCCAATCGGACACTAAATAGGCCCATTTTGGAGAAGAATTAACGTGGAACGGTTGTTAGCCACTTTTGATACTTGGGACTTAAACCGAACTTTTTTGCTCCATTTTCCATCAATTCCAAGTATCTTTTAGACGGATAGAAAATCCCATGCAATTTTCTTCTTCGAGGTGGTTCAACCAAAGTGTAGGCCTGCAATTGATCCCCTTCGTAGGTATGTACGGTTATTGGGACACTGATGTAGCCAATACCCGGATGACCTCCACCCCATTCCGTTCGTATAATTTGTTCATATTCTTTCCGACTGATTTCATGAGCAATTCCATTCACTTCTGGCTGCAAAGGATCCATGGGCGACTGTCCAATGGACGCAAAACTGGGTTCCATGTAAGGAACGGCTGTCAAGTTAAAATTCAGATACCATTTTGGAACATAGCAAGCTTTCGATTGAGTTGGATGCACTTTTCTTTCGTCAGTTAAGATTTTGGGGTTCATATTTGATCCAAATGCAAAATACCACATTTTTTCAGAGTCCGCCATTTTTAAATATTCCTGTGGAAGTATTCACGCTGTTCAAAGTAAAACTTATGGATTTCCCCAAAAAGATGCTCTATTAAATCTTTTGTCCTTCACATTCAATTATCTCTGGAAATTCAGATTTTTACACTATTAAGAAAAAAAGTGATATTATTATAAGTATTTTTCAAACAGTATTGCACAGTAGTACATGTTTGTAAAATATTAAAGTTCAAGAAGTAGTTACCGTATTGCAATCCCCGAATAAAATAAAATATATTATCTCCTGATTCAAATACAGTTGATGCAGGAAAATTAGAAGTGGAACTGAAAGTCAAGATTGCAGATTGTTGCAGTTGTTACAGTGGCAAAAGCAGACAACGAATGAGAAATGTTTCCAGCTGCAATGTTATTAGGATATTGGGAATTGTAATACCAAAGAGTAAAAATTGTGATGAAATAGATGCCCATGTACTCCTGACTCAAAAATGAATGAGACTGTCCTTGAAATTTGCTCCGCCCTTACGGTATGTCTTATATACCGTCGATTACCTAAAGGCTGCTCTACTGCCCATGTAGACCGACCACAAAGGCGGAGCCTATTTCAAAAACAGTCTCAATCATTTTTGAGCCTAGAGTATGTACCTATGCACATTTATAGGAAAGTTATATGGACATGGACCATTGTGTATTATATAACATATTGCTTGTTCAATTTTGCAAGTCATACACTTTGCACATTACGTAACCCAATACCGTATTTCCCTGACTTCGTGTATTGCTTGTTGTTAAGACTAGGCAGGCGGTAAGTACTAAACTGGCCGTAACGTTTCTGTCCGTTACTTCATAAGTACAGA
>JAQFYC010005342.1:0-14643 GCA_034694165.1 Tomocerus mixtus
TAAGGATATTTGTCGTAATTATGCAGCAATACACTCACTCGGGCGGGCTGTATACAGTGGCTTGGCAGTTTTTTAGTAAAGGGGCATCATTACAACGGAGAACAAAAGTATTCTTGTGTATATAGTTATACAGATTACATATGGAAATGGTTAATGTTTTACTCATAAGAAGCGCAGTCGTTCATTATTATTTTCATCTTACCTAAATGCGCTAAATGATAGCCAGCAACGAATTTACTTATAATTTTGCATTCCATGTATATTTGAATTTTCTAATTACTAAGAGTTATTTAGCTTAGCCATTAAGGAGAATGCAATATAAACTGGAATATTACACGAACTGCGAACATTCCAAATTGAAGATCAATACAAAAGTAATTAGGAAATGTCTAATTGCATTACATAGCATGTTAAATGTACGTTAGTTTGAGTAAAAGAAAATAAATGAAGGAAATAGAACAGAAGGGAAGGAGAATGGACTCTTACATTAAATACCTTCATGATCGTATAAAAGAAAAAGACGACTATGCCGATTGTGTAAATAGGCATGATGATTCCCATAGTTCCACCTCCTTTGGGTGCTGGAACGACGTGGCCTGCTCCTCCGATTGGAGGTCGCACGCCGGGCATCGGGCCAGGCTGCAATTATAATGTAACATAAATATTTACAATGGTCTGTCCATGAACAGTCATTGGAGTCGTTACTCACTCATGTTTTCAGTCTTTTAAACTTTAAGTCTTTGATCATTCATGTCTATTAATAGTTATTTTGATTTATTACTCACTCGAGCTTCTTTTTCAATTGTTCTTTGTGGCAGAGGGCTGTGGATAGCACGCCCTTTCTCTCTCAAAGCTGGATGCATCATATCAGGTCTAAAATTCAGTGGTCTTTCTGGTCGCATGTGACCTAGAAAACAATTAAATCGTTTTTCAATCCAGTTTTGGCAATATTTGATGTTTTAGTCTCAAAAACTCACAAAAAGTTAACAAGGGGTTTAAATGTATAGTTTCTGTTAATACTTATCAAGTTAGCATGTTAATATGGCCCAAACTTAAACCTCTTATATAAATAATTACAATGAAAATTTTAATTAGAATTCACAATTATATGTAGATAAAATTCAAGAGAAACTTAACATTAGATTCTGAATTTTGTGGTCCTTGCACAATTTTAATTTACTAGTTCATCCTATGAAGAGATTCTTAGATATTATTAATAATTAATAATTAAGCACACCAAAAGAGTAGAGATTGATAAGATTGTAAGTAGACTAGGCAGTTTGTTAGCTTGCAATTGGTTTTATTTTCCACAATTAATTAATTGGGTTATGAACATCTATGTTTCCAACGGATTGGCTTACTGGGAAGGCTTTCATGTTTAGCCATCTTTCTTTGCCCACCGATTTCTTGAAAATCTACCCCATAGTTATTTTTCATGCACTGAGACGTATTGTAAGCCCGCAGTTGAGTCATTGATTCTTTGTAGCTCTTTGAAATCGTGGGATTGTCTTTGATAAGATAGACTACGTCCACTCCGCATGTTCGGAGAATTTCATCTCTGCACAGATTGGTACCCGGTGTGTGTATTTTCGGTGGAAATTTTGGTTTCACACCTGTGCTCTCTGTAGCTGATTGTTCCTTTTGTAAGATGTTCACACATATTTCGTTCAGTATTTTGTGTGCATTTGTATCCTTCACGAATATCACATCGCAACATTCTGTAAATTAGGTCGATTTACTCTTTAGAGAATTCCTTTTTGTAAACATAACTTTTTTTTAAATGATTCAGACTCAGACTATAAATAAATAGTTACATTTAAATATTACACGATAAGTTAAACTTTTAAAAATAGTAATGAATCACCCTTTGTACGAGTATGTACTTATTCATACATGTAAGAATTTCTTTTACCTTGTAGTGATTTATTATCTAGGTAAGTTAGGGTTTGGTGTGTCAAGTAAATATAAAAGTGTAATATGATTTAAGACTTCATATGCTAAATCAAGGTTTAGCAAATCAGACTGGCTAATGTAAATACCTAGGGGATTTCTAAATTACAGACTAAATAGTTCCCTACGTAGATAATCTAAACTCGTTGACATACAATGCAATTTGCAGAAATATTTACTAATAACGTAAAACATCATGACGTTTTGTTTGTTTTCCTTTGCGTGAATTCTAAATACAGATATAATTAGGTTTCACGCAACAGGCATATTACAATGATGTGCTGTTAAAGTGTTATATAATAGTACCCAAAAGGCTGTGTTATACATAAAATGCAAAAACTACATAATTGAGACAGTTATCCGGTAGATAGTTTGTGTAGTGTAGTGTACTGTGGTTTTACTACTATAGGTGTTCATTTATTGGAGCAGTAATAATATGCATAATAGACAGAGGATGAATTTATAAATCCTATCTTAACGTAGTGCTACCTTTCACGCTTTTTTGCACGGAGAGATCTGCATAATCTCATTTGAGTGCAAAGCACGCTACTCTGATCTTTATTTGCAAAAAAGTTGTACATATCTAATTTTAGGCTGGCAAAGGAGTCTCCAATCTCCAATTCAAACTCAAACAGAAGCTTCTCATTACAAGACTGCACTCAATGGATGCCTATTTGTACTATTTATATAGCTATAGCATTTACTATTCTTAGGGAGATACTCTAAAGATACGATAAGTTCAGTTGCAGGCATGTTATGTTATATTTTACTTTTTACTATGGGCAGGACTCGGACATGCATAGCTACAAAAATCGTAAGGTAAAATATACCTACAAAAATACCAACATAACTACAATACATAATACTTATACAATAAGTATTTTGAATAAATGCAAAAACAACACCAAAATTAGCGTTTCTGCAAAAATATTTTTCTAAAGTTGACTGCAGTAAATAAGTAAATCCTTAGCTGCTTGCATAATGTTGCTTCAACAGGATGGGAAAAAATTTTGACTTGAAAAAACATTTGTTAAATAAGTAACTGCATTTAGTATTCCATGCAAAACCTTTTACAGTCTTCCAATTTCAAAGTTCGCATGCTTATGCTTTTCATAAAAGCAGAAAATGCCAAAAATACAATAAATCCTAAAAATATAGCTAAAAATTTGAAATGCAAAAATCTAGAAATCAAAATACTGGTATAAATAGTTTCAAATATTGCATGTCCGAGCCCTGTCTACGGAATATACCATTATCTCTATCTGCTTTCCATTACGTACATTCTAGTATGTATTCCTTGTATTGTATATTTTCATTTCTGTTTCTGTCCCACATACTAATATTGTCATAAGCGATAAGATATAAATAATCTCTATGTAGGCATTAGATCCCCTTTCAAAATGTGTCCTTGTTAAATTCTTCATAGTTTTTGAATATCCCCTCACAATCAGAACAGAACTGAAATTGATCTATATTTACTATACTTCATAGAAGAGAAATACTTAAGGCTTCAGTAGTTAAGTACCCAATAAAAATCGTGGGAAGGCACAGATGGGATGGGATGCATTCTTAAACATTAATAAGGAAATGTAGCCTATTCTATATCTTCTACCTATATGTACCATAACTATTACTTGTATGCATCTTTCTGCATTTCCTTGCCTTGCTTGCTTTCATTTGCATTTCTTTAACTGCTAACATTAACATAGCGGCTTCTCATTTCCTATATGTACTTTTACCTTCCATACTTTCTATGTACAGTGCATTGTATCTGTAAATACAAATATATCACTGACCTACTAATGTTTTTCTTGTCTTGTATGAGTGGCACTACTTTCCATTTTATGTCCGTTTTGCATGCTCATTAAGTGCTACTCACTCTTTCAGCATTTCATCTCAAATCTTTTCACTCACTTTATTTGCTAATAGAATAGCGACAAAAATAAACACAAATGAAGGGAAATCCCTTCATGATTATTGTCACATTATCAATTATAATCCTTATCCAATATTCGTATACTTAAAAGCTACAGTAATTCCAGCAAATTGATGAATACCTATTTAAATAAAATATTATTTAGGTTTGTGACAAATTACTTAGATACCTACAGTCATAAGAAATATGTTAATGTATGCAGAAAATTTTGCAAAATTATTCGCATAAATATTTTGACAAATTACTCAAGATTATGCTGCTTTGTGCAGCAATCACAACCCGAATTAGCACAGTTGCTTACATTGAATTGGAACTTTGTGATTTTTTCATTCTTACAGCCAGAATATACTTGAGTGCTAATTAGGAGTCGAATATAAATGAATACTTGCTAAATTATAATTTACAATTGTAAAGGAGTACAGGTTCTTAAATGCAAATATCTTTACAAATTATAATTGTGTATGCATGTAATGTGTTTGTGTCATACACCTTAAGTGTATGAGGGGTATCATGTCATGAAAGGTATATAAATATTAATCTCAATCTCACCATCATCCCCAACATAATAATTATATTTGCACTTTAATATATTGTATTCGCACATAATTTATTTGCAACAAATTTTGAACTTACGTTCGCCTTCTTCAGTTGATGGGTTGAGGGAAGCGGTGAGCATAGGATAGAAAATTTTTGGCCATAAAATGGCAAAACAGCCGATGACGACAGCTAGGACGAAAACGGTTTTACCTCGTCCAAACTCTCCCGTAGCCATTTTTAAAGGAAGCTCGTCGTCACCACAAATCTCAGTTCGTCAGTCAATTTATAAAAAACATAATAGTGCCAGCACTTAACTGGCTTGGCTTGCTTTGTCTTCTCTTGGCTATTATACTAGCACTAACTAAGTCGAAAGAAAGACAAACAGACCGACGAGAGTTTAATATAATTCAAGTTGCCAGCAATGAGAAAAAGAGGAAAGTGTCATGATAGTCGTTTCGTTTCGTCTTGTATTTATGTATATAAAAATGTATGTACTAATGTACTCGTCTATTCGTACTTTTTTGTTTCTTTCCGTTGCGTTTCCTAATTCTAAGGTCTACTCAACCGCAGGTAAGGTAAGAGACAAGAGCAACTGTGGATGTGAATGGAAAGAAAAGAGTTCGACTCTTTAAGATTTACTAGAGAGCTCCAACAAATTCCCACATTACAATTATATTAGAACGGAAAGAACCAGAAGATAAAGCGCAGGAAGGCCAAATCCTTCTTTCTCCATTAACTACAAGTTCTGTACACCGAACTTACAACTTGATCTTATGATATCTTAGTAAGCAAGTTAGTTTGAACCGAATTGAAGCTTTAGTTTAGCTGTTATGTTATGTTTAGAAAAGAAGAACGTATATAAATACACTTGGCTATACTAAATGTATTTTTCAGTGTATACATACTAGTAAGTAGGATATAATATAAATAAATCCCTGGATTGGATCTGGATGGGATGTGATGCGAGTCTTTACCCTTTACTTACACTGTGTTACGTATATTATGTAGATATAAGAAGAACTTGTAGTGTAAATGGAAAATGGAAAAGTGTAGTGTGAGTTCGCCGTGGGACAAGTCATTTCATTCGGTTCCTTTCAGCTTTTTGCCAAACATTTATGTTATGATCTGTCGGGTTCGGCTCTCTCAGGCTATATAGTATGCAGCTTAATGTTTTGTTATGGATTCGCATTTACACAGTAGTTCTATTATAAGAAATGCACTCAAGTATGTATACTATAGGAACTTAAGTATAAGAATGTTGAATGTACATACAGAAGAAGTATCCGAACCGAAAAAGCATTCTGTCTATAAAAGCTATACATATACACTTGTGTTACGTTATGTTATGCTGCATAGGGAACCACATGTATTTGGTTTCGGATGGATATGGATTCTTACCTAGTAGAACCAACCCTCCTCTCTGCTTCTGCTCCGATTTCGGACATTTCGCCTTTCACCTACACACGAGTGGAATCTTTCAAGAAGTTTCAGACTTTAGTTCAGTAAAAGCAATATGAGTCCATGCAATATTTTAAGATGTACTAGTGCAGTTAGGATTACACTTTTCTGGCTTTCTCATTTTCATAGGGACTATTTAACTAGATTGATTATAACAATGACAGTAATTAGTATTATGCATGGGCATTAATTTATTAGTATTGGTTTTATTTTTAGTTACATAAAATTACGATATTGCTCTACCTAGTAGACTAGAATTTTTAAAGAAGCTGCATTTACATTGCAAAATGTCCAAAATTTTATCTATGGTAGATTATACAATTAATTCACCACGGTGCCACACACTTATTAAAGGAAATGTTAGAATTAAGTACAACTTGTATTCATGTAGATAAAAAATATTTTCTTTATCTTTATTTGCGGTGAAAATGAAAAACAGTCGAGTTGACTGAATTTTTGCTCTTTCCACTTATAAAACTTATGGCAATTAAATCTAAAGCTTTGATACAAATTAAATTCAAAAATTAAATGTCTTCCTGAAAAATACAATTAAAAGTGGAAGAGTTGACGAATAAAATGTTTATATCTGTGTTATGTTATCTACAATGTACCTATACATACTTTCAGTTTTAGAGGCAAAAATTAAGTCCGATTAATGTACTGCGCTATTATGCAAGTAAAGGCAAAAAATAATGTGAAAAATCTGGAACTATAAGTATAAAATATAAGTTTGAAAGCATCATTGCGCTTTTATTTTACAGAAATGGTTAGTGAATGTAACTTTATTTATTACCTATTATGTACAGAGATTTTACAATGCTATTAGCCTTATATTTTTTATCTTTCTCTATAAATACAAAATTGTTTGCTATTTACAAATATTTACAGTCACCTCAATAACTTACTATACAACTTAAAGTATAACACAATATATTTTCTTTTAACAAGCATAATTATACCCGTTTACAGACATAAATTATAAATTCCATGAACACTGAAGCGGTATAAATATAAAAACCTTCTTATAGTAGATGCTTATAATTCTCTTTCACTGTACTGATCATCTGCGTCTATTGTTTCGTTAGACGATGATCTTTTTTCGTCGTCGCTGTAATCATTGTCAATGACGATTTTGACTTCGTGCTTACTTTCCAGTTCTTTCACAAAACCTGGAAGCACAATTTAAAATAAATAAAGTGTTCCAATCTTTTTGTTGTGGCATAAACTAACTTAAACATAATTTCATGAAACTTACTTTCTAGTTTGACTTCCAGTTCAGCTTCTGTCGTACAATGAATAAATGGCACATCGCTAAGTTCCATGACAGATGTCAATATTCTCACAATTGAAGGCTTGACTTGCCATAAAATTAGATTTTGTCCCAATGCGTTGTACATTTTAAACAAATCCCTTATTCCCTATATAAAATAATGCAAATTAATGGATATTACTTGCAAATACTATAATTTGCAAACTAAATTGTAATGTACTGTCGTATGGAAGGACAATTTATTGTTAATTAATGTTTACCTGAGCTGCAGTGAAATCAGCGAATTGAATGTGTTGACAATCAATAACAACGGGTAGTTTTCCCTTTGCCCAAATGTTTCCTGATTTCATAACGACATACCGTGCATATTCTACAGCTGGGAAAACCATAGAACGGTCCAAGTCTACCAAAATGAACTCGTAGCCAGATGAAGTCTGTAAATTCATGCATAAATCCATTCTCAATTATAGAAAAAGTTTCTTAAAGCTAAATTAGGTTTAAATGCTCAATTAAATATAAAGTATGATTAGTTTTCCCAATTATTGCTACGTACATATCCTCTCTTAACTCGGACATTTGGTCTAGCTGCGTAGTAAAGGAGGAAGATAACACTGATAACAAAACCGATCAGAACTCCGAATTCCAGTCCTAAAAATAAACTGCAATTTCCAAAAGAAATCCATAAGTGGTCACATATTTAAATGTAAGGCATTTTTTCGTTTTAGAAAGAAATGAAGTATGAATTACTAAGGATTAATTTTGTGCTACTTACCTAACGAGGAATGTGGCCGCCCACGGAATTAAATCAGCCTCTGAAAAATACACGAAATGACATAATAATTAGATTCCTGGATTCCTACTTTGCGATATAATAAGTTTCTAATGCGTAGAGTAAAAATATATTCAGGTAATTACTTTTGCTTTTCCACATTGGATATATAATTGTGAAATCCACGGTGAAAATGACCGCACATACAATTACAGCAGCTAAACTAGCTTTAGGAATGAAGTAGAAATACGGTGTGAGATATTGGAGTGCCAGAATTACCAAAGTACCCGTAACTAGTCCTCCCTTTAAAAATCATAAGAAACAAGCTATGAAATTCGATACAATGTACATATATTAGGTATATATATAAATTATATCAAACACTGAACGATAGTACAAGGAAAAAGTGAACTAATATAAAGCTAGTAAATTATTGACATGTGAAGTGTACCTTACCATAGGTGTTTGGGCTCCTGAAGCATGATTGATGACAGTTCTGGAAAATGACCCTGATATAGGCATAGAGCTGAAAAGGGATCCAAGGATGTTGGAAAGTCCTATAATTAATAATTAATATAAACATAGTGGCACATTTTTAACATGACTATTTATGCGTCAGCTTATTTTATTAATTCTACTTAAATATTTACTAGGGTAATGCAAGAAATAGGTTAATTGGAAGATCAGTAGCCCTTAATGAAAAATTACCAATTGAAATCATCTCTTGAGACGCGTCGATTCTTTTATCCCCTGCGAAAGCCTTTGCACAGGTAATATGTTCCATTAAAGCCAGCAAAGGTAAAACAATTAAGGCTGATAAATCATGTTGGAACACATAATTTAAAGTGAAGTCCATTTCTTGATCAAAGGTTGAGTCATTTCCGGTGAAATGGGACAAAAATTTGAAAGGGGGAAGCCCTGGAACCAAATCGCCTAGAAAAGAGATACAAATATATTTGCACTAATTAGTTACAATATTTAGGATTTAAAAGACATTTGTTTCTTGGTACAATTATGTATTTACTTACCTACTACATTAACTCTCGGAGGATCTTCCCCAATGATTCCGAAAACAGCAGTGCATACAACAATGACTAATACACTCCTCGAAGTAGAAAGCAGCCAGATAGCTTTCTTTAACTTTGGGCGAGTTTCAGTTAGAGGACTGAATATAATTTGCAGTTTCTAAATATAATAATAATAATACGTTTTTATATAATAGGTAGACACTTTTCATTGCAATTCAATATTAAGAATCTTTTACATACCATTAGAAATATAAGGACAATGCTGCACCCCAGGGATACAAGGGCATCATCTCTCTTTACATCGTTAATATTTTCAGCTACCCCTTCAATAACTTGCAGAAATCCATTTGCGGAGTATCTTAGTCCAAGTAAGTTATTCACTTGAGTAGAGCAAATGGTAAGGGCAGCAGCTAAATAAATACAATTAAACAATCCATTAAATATTGATCAATTTTTCTTGTATTTTTTTCCAATAGTAATTAATGAAATATTATTCACCTGAAGTAAATCCAGATATTACAGGGGTAGATATAAAGTTGACGATGAACCCTACGTAAAAAGTACAATTTTCTCTATGTAAGTAAACAATTTATGAATATATGAATAAGAAGTAATTATGATACACATGCACAAACCATATAAAAATGTTATGCCACGTACTTAATACATTGCATTACAATACATGTAAGTTAATAATTTTTATCTACCTAGTTGTAATAGCCCCATTCCCAAAAGGACCACTCCTGTGAGAAAACATAGCAGTATTGCATATTCTGGTGGCTTTCCATTTGTATACGTTAAAGTCATGATGGCCCTGTAAAAGGATGTGTGTTATGTAGTTAAACTTTGCTTTCATTATTTTCATGTAATTTTTCAACCATGAATGAATGTATAATCATTAAAATTCAAAATTGGGGTAAAGTAATTTAACATACATAATTGCTGTAGGGCCTATGGTAATTTCCTTTGTACTTCCAAAGAAAATGTAGACAAAACATCCGACGAATCCTAAAGTATGTAACAAACGTATACTTACTTTAACATAATAATATCATATACAAGACGAGATTTTAATCTGATAGTTTATATAGTAATCATATAAATACACAAAACAATTAATCGATATATTTATATAGTATGTAGGCAATTGAAATTATAAATGCACTAGTTTCTTACCTGAGTATAGACCATATTGTGGTGGAAGTCCCCCGACACTTGCCAAAGCAAGTCCCTGGGGAAGAATTGTCAGCCCGACGGTGATACCCGCTAATTAAAGAAAATTGTCACATACGTGAGCATACAAATATTTTCTTGAATATTGAATGAATGCATGATTTATTTTAGAATGTTTGCATTACATAGGCTAATTAATGATCTACACTTTAGTTTACCTATTACATCTGCAATGAGCTTTCCAACGTTATATTGAGGTAGCCAACCCAAGATTGGTAGCCTTTTATATAAGACTTTCTTCTTAAAGATATTTGATGCCAATGTTGTGAAACATCCATCTTGCTGCTCAAAGGCAGAGTCTGAATCAGCCAAGCCTTGGGTAGAGGTTGAGGGACGAGTATTATTATCGAAGTTAAAGGATCCCTGGGATGGGGAGCGAGACAGCCCTGCAAGGCTTGCAGAGCTATAGGAGTGTAGCAACTCTGTCTTCATTTTTCATGCACTCTTTAGTAGAAAGTAGAACTTAATTCTTGGAGAGAAGTTTTTGCACTGATTGCGAATGTCAAAAAATTGTGGAGAAAACTTAATGAAACGGAAAGTAACGTTTTGCTTATTAGGCTATTGTAGCAGTAGCATGGAAGATTTTCATTTAAAGATTAAATCAAAGGTTGATCGAGGTAATAATTGAGTTCAAGAACAAATGGGTGTTAGCGACCGACTAACCTTTGTACTTTAATTGGGAAAGGACTGTAAACATTCGGCTAAAAATAAAATTCAAATCTCACTGTGCAAATAACAATTCTCGATTAGGACATAATTTTTACCAATCCAATTTCATGGGTAAGGTTGAAGTTTCGTAGAATGAATGAGTTTCTTTGTTAAAGAGTCAAAAGTTTAATAATGGCAGTAGTTAACCTGCTGAAGGTGCAATTATATAGTCAATTCAATATTTGCAAGGTGTGATACTGGATATTGATAAGTATGTCTCTTGAAGGCTCATCAATTAATACGTCTGTTCTATCTTCAGCAAATATCGAAATATCATATTATATGTCTGTGTGTATCACTTATGTCCGGTTTATGCCGGTTTCTATCAAAGCCACTTTTATTATGTGAAGAAACTGATAGCGGAATCTGGTTCAGGATACCGTAGAGCTTTATTGCGGTTTACCAGTTTAGGGCAGAGATTTATTGGGATTAAAGGTTGTATTGTAGCAAATAAAAATCAGAGCTTGTGTGCGTACATCACTTTTCTGCGTAATCGGACAAAAGTGTCCCCTTATAAAGCAAATATCTCTTTTAATTAGGAGAAATGAGATATCGCTTCACTTTTTCCTAACTTTCTCCTTCACCTTATGATTTTTGATTTAGGATAAGGCTATTGCTCTAAAGTATAATTCCACTTTAAAGGTAGTGCAACGAGAAGAAGGTTAAAAAACAGCACGGATTAAAATTGTATTGACTTGTGTAATAGTAAGAGCCTAAGATAAAAAACTACTTTTTATATAGGAACGTAATGTGATTCAGAATATGGATAAATATTTTTATTGCCCATTGATAGCAAATTAAAGGCTTGAATAACAAAGTTATAAAGTTAAATAATTCTTTATCTCCTGTTTACACAATAATTCCCTATCCTTACTAAAAAGTGTATGTAGGTAACTGTTACTTTGTTCTAGAGATGATGCAAAGGTATTTAGATTCTGTTAAGCATTTTAAACTCGGAGAGCTTTTTTATACATTTTTACGAGGGACTATCTTTTATGTAATCTTAATGCTATGCGGTCCGATTTCACACTTACGGTGTCTCATTACAGCTTAAAGGTGCTTAAGAGTAGTAATTGCCATTCCATTAAAGATTAGCAAGAATTACGCAAACACATTATAATTGACCAGGCCGCTCGTATGGACACTCATCGCCCAGAAGCCCCATAGTCACACCATGTGCATTCAAGTAGGCACATTCCAATTAAGTTAATAATGTAAATGTAATAAACATACAAAATTCATCCTTTTGATGATGTGTCTGTGTGAAGTGCAATTATAATACTTTGTCAATAGCATACCTATATTATAATAGCATATTGAAGTGCGTACAGGTAAAATGCACTCAATTAACTTGTATAATGTTAGTAATGTAAATACCTTAGTGGTATTCGTGTCGATGTAAGGGGACAACAATAATTCTAACCACATAACTGTATTTGTGCAAGGACAAATGACACACTACATAAAACTACTTAAAAATGTAAATATATTTAGGGAATTGACTTCGCATTTTGCTGTGCCAATTTTAATTTGCTTATTCTGCCAAAGTATTTCTCAAATTAAGCATACTCGATATAATTAATACTTAATAAAAAGTTATGCCAACTTGCGGTTATTGATTTAAGGGTCCGCGTTCTACATTGCGTATGGTTGTGTAATAATTTTACAAACGAGTAAACATAATTTGTTTTCATCATATCCCTTTGACTTACTTTGAATGGCAAAAAATACTATTTGTTCTCTATTGACATTAAAGATACAATAATAATAAATATAATTGTTGCAATAATAAATTGTTCTTATCGAGAAGCTGTCATAATATCCATATCGTATCATTGAAGACGTAGATAACGCATGGTATTCATTGTCTAAATTGTAAATCCTAAGGCATACACACTTTTTATTTTCTACAGAAAAATGTTACCCTAATTAAGTTGGATATACATAAAGTATAAAAATATGTATAAAGATCACGTACAAATAATTGGCAAAATCTTACTTTGCTAACTTGTATGCAATGGGTTTTTCCAATTTGGGCTAAAATTTCATTCCTACTTAAAATTTTAAACTGTCAATTCAGACAGTCAGTAGTGTCGAAAAATTATTGATTCGCAATTAACTGTCCATAATTTGTTGATAAATGTTTAAATATGTAAATACAATAACATCATTATGCCTGTGGACATGAAGTGGAGTAATTGGTACATGAACTTGGCCATTAACAAATAATGAATGTCAATTGCTTGTGCCTCTCGTCAAACTCACCACTCATTTTGTGGATTACTGGATAAGACTGGATGTTTTATGCGCGTAAGCAAATACTTGACCTGTGGATGCGGTAATTGTCCATACACAACTATCATTAACCGATTGGGAAGTAAAATTTACAATTTACGTCGTGTTATGTTACATGATACTACATGCAGGCAACAACATGTTAAGAAGCTTTTTGAGCACATGGGCACATGATAGGGAGAAGCATACATAGGCAATTAATTTTATGTGGAACAATTTACTATGCTACTACTTAATATTCATTTTCATTTTGCAATTAGACTATAAGTATAGTACCTTGAAACTTTTGTATCTGTCACATGTACCTATATTGTTGTGTAAACAGTAAACACTCGAACTCTGATATGATAATAGTAGAATATACCTGCGTATGTGTATGACATTGCAACAACTTTTTTATTGCATGGACCATGGAGAATGCTATGTAGAATGTAGACGATCATTATGTAAATGAAATGAAGTCGTAGGAAATGGTCGTAATATCATAATTGCAGCTATTTGCTTAATATTTTTACCTTACTGCAAGATATATGTCACGTACGCTGCACTTTTAGGTGAGATAAGCTCTCATTAAAGATAAAATAGTTTTTTATAATAATTTTTTAGTATATCGTAATTTCAAGCAATAAAATGCCAGCAGGGGTCTAGATATCGTGTCAATTTTAGTTACTGTATTTATATTACTTGGTATTATGTATTGAATCTCCTTTTTATGCTTATGTAAATTACGAAGTAATTATCAACAATTAGCAGCCTTAATATCTCACTAGGCAATTAGTAGGTAAATGTAATGCTTGCAGATGCAGTATCGTCTTTTAATATTGACCCAATCATCTTTTTTATAATTTCCGCTTTCTTCTGCAACTTCTGGAAACTGGAGCATTTGGTTTTGCGTAGATTTCTACGTGCGTAAGCAAAACAAAATTGTAAACATTAAAAAATAAACACTTGAAGAAAAGTGCATACTACATACCGATGTGTGGAGATGCTATATGGAAAGCAACGCAAAATATTCGCAAATTGAATTGTTATGTATACATGTGACTGCAATTTATTGGCATGATGGGTTGATGAGTGGTAGTACAATTATAAGTACCTACTTGTGGAAGAGTTTCAAAGTACACAACTCCATAATATTCTTTTATGTTACATCCACATCACATGACATGTTAATACACATATACAATTTATCACAAAAATTGGTAACTTTCCTCATGGAGTAATACATATGGGTTGATATTGATATTGATATTAGCTACGATTTGTATTAGGTACTACGGATTACGGACTTGTACTTACTATTCACATTTACAAGTACTGTATTTAATTACAGTTTTACATAGTATTTACATAGTATCGACAATTACAAATTGATTGCAAAGTAAGTAATGTTGTTCAGACTATTTAGTGGAGTGGAGTACTCAATAGGTAACTAATTGATGTTAAGTACTGGAATTTT
>JAQFYC010005343.1:0-14639 GCA_034694165.1 Tomocerus mixtus
GATAGGAGTGTACCTACGTATGTCTAGTAGTGTAAATATGCATTAGATTACCGAACCAACGTATTTATTTAGTTATGTCTTTGGAAAAGGGAGAAAACATTTTTATTAGTAGATGTTGTTTTTCTACTTTCTGCTATTTATTAATAACAATGTCCGGAAAAGTGTCCGGAGGAGAAATGCAAAAGGTCGTAATGTTTTTTCTCAGTTCTGTTTGTTTTTTTATACATTTTCGTATAAGTACCTATCCAGGTATGTATAAATAGATAAGCCACTTATAAATCTAGTAGTGTAGTATACTCTACAGGAAGTATGTACATACAATATCTATGTATTTCTTATTTGTGTACTTATATATAGTAGTTTCGCATGCATCTGTGTTGTTGTCAACGGTTTCAGATTCATATATTGTGTGATAGAATTGGAAAGAGGTGAATGATCTAATAAAGCAATGGATGTCAGAAGAAGGTGAAAGGAGCCTAAAGGAAGACTGGCGGCAAGTCCTATATGAAATGGAAGCCTTTTTAGACATTCGAGGAGACAGCCGAAGAATCTACGATATGCTTTCTACTCCTCATTCTAATAGTTTCCCTTGACTATTTGCTAACTGCAATCATATTACTTACAAACTTACATTCGTATAAATTCGTACATTCACTGTCTCTCTATATTTGACTGTATGCTCGTGTAGTATAAAATATAACAGCACTCTGAAAAATGGAGTTGTTAAATAGGAACAAAGTTTTGATATCCATGTCTTACGGAGGAGGTAGATAGATTCTTTTGTAGTGTAGAAGATTCACTATTATCTCTTGTCTAAACTGAAATATTTATTTCAACTCAACTTTGACTGTTAGAAAGAGAGAGAAGAGATTTTAAAGGTACCTTTCCAGATCCAGTTTGCTTCGGATTTTCTAACGTTTCTACTTATTTGTACATGGAACATACGAACATATACTAGATGTGTTAAATTTGGGTAAAAATGGATTGTTTTGATGGCTGTTATATATCTTTACTTATGTACAGATACTACATACGCAAAATCAAATAGTGTATAAATTGTAGGAAGAAGTGTAGTGATGGGTCGGATGTCGGATGATGATCTGGATGGCCTATGTTGATGTCCCTATTTGATGTGTTTAGAAGGAGTTGTTAGGAAAGTCATCGACTCGGTACTGGCAGAGAGTGTAATGTGATAGGAAGTCGGACGGAGAATATCCATCCGAGTGAAGGAAGGTACGACGACCCAAGTAAGAGAAGGAAACAACTAACCCAACATTCATTTTGAATTGGAGAAAGTCACTGCACTACTGAACTGCCTATATCTTACATACTAAGTATGTACTTACTTGACACTGTAGTTGTCGGACTTGCATGGATGTTATGTATTTATTACGTACTTGGTAGTTAGGTAGTGAGAAGAGTTCGTTGGAGAAAGTAGTGTGGACAGAACTGGAACTGGTTCTGCAGTTTTCTGTTCTTTTCTGTAGTTTTAGGTTGCAGAGTATGCAAGTACAGCTATATATCTGTAGGTAGTAGTGCTATCCTGCTATCATGAGCACATGTTAGTATGACAGAGCAAAGTTTTGAAAACAAGGAAACTTGGTTAAGGGATAGGAATGGGAAGAGTGGAGTAGGTGAGAGATATGAAATGAGACTGACAACTTTTTCCTTTGTCAAAAAAAGTTAACTTTCCCCGGAATTTATTGGTCGGAAGTGAAAGTCGTGGAGAAAACTAGTTTCATTCCATTTGTGTGGGTTGCTGTTTTCTCTCATTTCTTTGCTTTAGTCTTCATCTACATGCTACGTACTACAAACAAACATGTTTTCTCTTCAGGTAGTAGCTAACCTGACCTTTTGACTTTCCCCATGACTTTCACTTAGCTTCCTTTCTCTGTCGAGAATCCACTAAATTGAGTGTAAACATTCATATGTTGAGAGGGTGAACACATTTCCTACTCGATTTTAGTAAATTAGCAAATACTAGCGATATATTTGTACTAAATGGGAAAGGATTTCAAAGTGTTGGTGATCAATTAATGCTTAATCAAAGTATAGTCAATTTGTAAAAAATCAGTTACCAGAGAAAACATTGAAGATGATATACGCAAATGCTAGGGATTGGCATAAAGAAAGGTTGTTGACCTCTCAATTAAAACATCAGTACACGAAGACATTTAAAAGAAATGGAAATTGAGACAGCACTAATGAAAGCATTTGTGGCAGGCAGCATTTTTTATTACTAAATGCAATGCTAAAGTGCACCTTAGTGGTAATGCAATTATAAAATAGTGTGCCAAATTCTTTTTGCTCCGAGAAGAAAGGTTCAGAAGTTGGATGGTGAAAGTTAGAAGAGGGAATAAATGCAACAGAAGGAATGTATTACTATTACTACATACATATGCCCTCGTAGTCGTAGTACGTAGTAGGACAGTTCAATAAACTTGTGCTGGAGTGGGTCTCCTATCGGTGACATCGTAGGCACGTCCACAATTCATGTACTGCGAATAGTGAAGGTAGAGAGTCAAGTCATGCATGTGAGGCAAACCTGTGAGATCATTTGAAACGCATTTCCTTCCTAAATATATGCCAATGCCAAAAGAGCGGCCAAGAAACTGAATTCGCACTGCCAAAGTCAATCCTATATAAAGTAGAGTTCCAATGCTCAGACTCACGTGCAAACTTCTTTTCCAGCAACACGTCTGTGGGTATTGCTATCGAGTGAAATTTCACGATTAAATAAACCAATCGGAGGTTTTTGTAGTTAAGGTTTGTTGTATATTCTTATGGTTCAGTAGTAACACGTCAATCTAAGAAGCTTTTGCAAGACTTTTAGCAATTTAGACGCTTTAATAATTTTAGAAAAATTATAAATTGTATTGCAAAAATGGGAGAAAACGTTTGCATTTATGCACTTATGGGATATCATCTATGTATTTTAACATGATTTTACTTTTTCTGCACCCTACAACGAATTATTCAGGATTAATGCTTAGACTCAAATGAAGAATAGATCCACGTACTCTGGCGATGTACAACATTTAAATTCTAATGGAAAATATGTATGGTCACCCTGAAAATACCTAAATACTGCTACGTATTGTATTGAGAAGGAGGAATACATAAGGTTCTACGACTGACGGCTCATTGAAAATCAATTAAATAATACCTTCCTACATTAGAGAAGTTCGTGCCAATTATGAACCTCTCAGTGTGTTTAGTATGTACTATACCCTGGCCTGATAATCACATGCATTCTCAAGCGCTTTCGCTTTCCCTATGCCATCAGAAGGATCAGAAGCCGAACTTTGCCAGTTTAAATCTCTGTAGCCTGATGGACGTGTGCAACATCAGCTATATCGAGAGTGATCTACTGCCGACTCATGCACTTTCTTCAGGACAACGACTTTCTCCTACAACAACTATTCCTACTACGACTTTCACTTACTCATCCGAATCTTTTCCGCACTCGGGAAACTTTCAGTCACCCGAGATTTGAACTTTTTAAAGCCAAGTTCCAGTAGCATCCATCTGATCGGCAAAAAGTGTGTAATGGAAAGAACAAACGGAGGTTCCATTGCAGTTTGTTTCCAAATTTAGCTGGAAATCTCACATTTTGTGCCTATATCAACCAACAACTTAGGGTGTCTTCCTTGTTTACACTCTACATATCACAGGGAATAAGTATGCACTAGAATTGAATGGGATATTTATAGAATAGTTTCTAAACATTATTGGAACTACAGAGGAGTCAGCGTCCTCAAACTCAAATTCAATCCAATCCACTCAAATCCAGGGAAAGCAACTTCTTTTTATTTCTTGCTGTTCTTACACAAGTGATGTAGGTTAGTTGAGTTTAGTCTTCGCTTGTAGAGAGTAGAGGCCGATGACCAGGAAAAATAGTCAGATACATCCAGAGAAGGAAAGGAAGGGATTCTGTAAACACTTGACTAAACTGCGGTGTGCCGTGCACTCTCCCAAAATTGCCTTCGAGATCATTTACCAACAGTAATTGTCGCATTTTCTAAGAGGAAGACTATTCGTTCAAGCACCAACGTGGTAATAAAAGAAAACCACAAGGAGAACGAAATCGCCAGCTTCCATCTGATTCACTCCCTCCATTCAATTCTTCACCAACCAGGGACACACTTTCTCCGACTTTCTCTCTTGTTGCTTCTCTCCTACGCTCAATACTTACACTACACAACAATTCATTCTATAACCGTAAAGCTTATCCTACATACTCCGCCCTCAGTAAACAAACATCTAGAGTAGCATTGTGGTGCGTACATGTCATACATAGGCTGATATAGCCAGTATAAATATATTATTGTGTAGGTAGGAAAGCATATTACGTGTCTCAGCTTTTGTATTAAATACTAAAATACTTTTATATTGGTAAATGTGTGCAGTACAGTCATTTAGTATTTAATACGTAAGCTTCCAAAGCCAGTAGCTACAACTTGTCTAACTGAGAATGTCAGTAATGTCTCCGTCTGCCTATGGCATATTTACTTTTGTAACTACTTCAGATTCCTATTTCAACCATCGCAGTGCTTTGCAGAGATTTCATTTGAGGTGGGTTTAACATTTTCTTAGGTTGCACAATGGGAGGAGCCTAATCACTTTTCTAACTATAACTGCTGCGGTTTAAGAATTATTAGATAAAGAAATCTAAACACTTACTTTTTGCTAATACTAATACAAGAAACAGTTACTCGAACTTAATAACAACCAAAAAGTAAACAAATGATATAAAACTATCCATCCTACGAGTAGTATAGCTACACAGCCTACATACATACAACCATACATAGCTACATGTTATACTAGTATATGTACACAGTAGAGTAATAATTATAATTACAGAATACCTATTTACAATGGCAATCTATACAATGTACTTATGGCTCAAACACTCAATTTTCTACAATTGTGTGAGAAAGTTTTATATTATGGTGCTACTAAGTATAAGTATATACTATATAGTAATTGCTTATTACACCAGCTCTATCTGAGTGTTCTAGAAATAGATGTGGTAAGTAAGCCAAAGTAGGTGCAGTTGCAATATTAAATGTCATTACATGTAGTATTGTACATAAAGTAGCTGTGCAACATACTTTCGTAAGCTATAGGTTCATATAGGTGGCTATATCCACACATCTATAAAACAAAATAATTTTGTGTGTATCTCGTTGGTATCAGTAGATGAGTGAGTGGGGAGCGGCTAGTGAAGTGAAGTTGAAGATACTTTTTGTAGACTGTCGTAGTAATTGGATCATTGCACGACGTAAACATAAAGTTTCGTTTTGCCAAAGGCCCCTATTATCAACGGAGCCGACAGCCACAACTCACATTACATGTGAGAATCTTTATTGCCTCACGGAAATGAATACAAAGCTATGTACTGAGTCACTGAGTATCTGTACGTATACGCTATGACTATGGATGCATGTGAGCTACCCAATTAAGTAGTTCCCTCTATAAGGATTAAATACCTTTCCACCTAATCACATTCCATATATATCATATCCCTATAATAGTTAAGCACCTTTTTATTGTTTACTGCCGAACTGTTTCTAAATGTCACCTTAATCTTTTCTTATTTTAGGTTTAGGGAGGGGCTAGTGATAAGGGCAAGTGTAGGAGAAATCTGTCATATAAATAATAAGTATTAATTAATAGTACATTACCAACCTCAAAATGTGACTTTATATAAATGCATTATTACATAGCAAATACTGTATGCAACACTACATACCTAATGATGTTAGAACAAAAAGCTCTTAAACCACAGAGCTCACGATGTAACTGTATTTCCTCAATTTTATCCAATAACGATTTTACCAAAAAGTATAGTGAAGATGTTTTCTGATGTGCTATTTCAATTGTATGTAATTTGGTTCACGCACTACATGTGACCAAACATAATTTTGGCTGTAGCCTTAAGTACTTTAGTAAGTGGGCTAAATAAATAGTACCAAAACCAATTCAGGAGTTTAAATTAGAGCTATATTCACTTACTTTCCCCGTAGTGTTAATTTTACTCTGGACATTAGGCTTGTGATTGCTCTATCTAAGTTTACTGTCTACGAAAACTATCCTACAAACTGCCAATTCAATACTGACTATAAGTTACATTAAGTGTATAATTTATGGTACATTTTATGTTAAATACCTGCATCTATTTAAATAAACCGGTACAAACGGATGTCCTCATGTATCGTCGTAATCCCAAAAATATTTAATGTTTCTTCAAACTACCGGGTTTGGTGATGAAAATAGTTTAAATGGCATATTAGAGACATTTACTACTAAATTCCCACTAAATCTCCCATTGCCCCACTTTTGGGGTAAATTGAAATTCATATTTGAATTCCTTACATCAACACCTTTAAAACACTTGCCATATGTTTCTATTTAAAAAATAAGTAGGCGTGGCCAGAACTCCATGGGGGTGTGGCCGATTTGGTTCAAAAACATCTCGGATGTTACTTTTTACCTCCTCTTTCGAATTCTGTTCTCAGAATTCAAAAAAGTTGACGCGTTCAAAAGTTAGAGCGCAGACTTACACACACACACACACTCACACTTCCAGACAGCATTGCTCTTCTGAATATGTATCTGACGATACATAATAACTAAAATGGCCATTTAGTGTCGTTAAGGACGTAAACTACGAAAACTTGTTAGGTTATTATTCTCCTTTGTCCAAAACAGCTTCACGCGGCTACTTGCAGAACATTTTGCTATGTTGGGATTTGTCTCACTAAAATATGAAATAACGTAGTATGAGAATGAGGAAGACTCATTTTTACGCGTCCAGTCAATTTATAGATTACGATTACGACCCAACGTCATTTGAACTAATCATTGTATTTAAAACTGCTTTTGCCATTCTAAATGTGCTACTAAATGTTTTCACAATGGCGTGCTATGGGAGTCGAAACGAGACACGAGACTTGTGCATAGTACACATTGTATTGCGTTTAGTATCTAACTAGAAAAGCGCCCGTGGGTATCCTCGGGTGAAACCCTAGAATCCGGGCTTCTCCTCCCCCACCTCTTCCTAAAGTAAATTCATGCTGTCAACATTGAATTCAGCATAGTCGATTTAGTGTTTCTACCACTACATAATTTTAGATGCATTCGTTTAGATTTTAACATTACCCACCCATTATTTATTTAGGTTATCCGTTTAAATTTTAAAAGCTTTTCTCATAGCAGTACTTTTTATTGGGTCGTTAAACTTTTGGTAGTAATTATGTTTCTGCTGGAGAAAAAGTTTCGAAATTGATTTACTCCCTCATGAATCTTAATAGCTTTAAATAAATGCATCATTTGTGGAAATCCGTTCTGTAGTCGTCTGGGAAAAAGGCAAATGACATTTTTCAATATTATTTAACATGAAAATATTAAGTGCATTTTGCGCAAGATTCTCCCTTAAGTTAGTTTTCATTCCGCAATAATTTCGAATAACATGGTTTTAAGGTTACTACTACTATTTATTTAGTCTATTTGCACTATTCGTTAGATATTACTATTTTTCTACAACAAACGAATGATCTTTGTGGGTTCGAATTTGATTTTACTTGTGCGTGCCTTTTATTAAGTATAATAAATATTATGCTTTCCCTCCGACTCGACAGTAAATAGTAAATTGCAAGTATTGGGATGTAAATAATAGTCATGCAGTCATGTATATGTGTTTGCCCGAGGATAAGTACTTATTGAAGAAAATGCGAAATTATATTCTAGAAAGGATGCCACGTATTGTATGAGTATGTACTTTACTGTTATGCTGTACTGCGTAACAATAAATATTAGGTTCACAATAGGATAAGGAGTTAGGTATTGAACAAAATGATTTTTGGTCCCTGTACGATATACCAATATATTGATATTGATATTTTTCATCTGTGTTTGCACAATAAAGGAGATTCGATTTCCTTAAATTGTATTTGCATTCTTTAAAGAGATTCCCGTACGCAGGCAGCCCCAGCAGTTCTATCCGTACATATCGCATCGTATGCGCGTGGCCACGCATTTCATGGATTTACAGCTGTGAAGAAAAAAGGATAGTGTAGAAATAATGCTGATAGGTCTATGTGAAAGATGTATGTGTCTACTCTAGGTCGTGGGCAGATAAGAGATAAGGCAGAATAAGTTAAGAAATGTGTATTGACTGAAGTGTAAAGAACTTAAGCAGATTTTCATTGCTAAGGAAATGGTAATGTAGAGTTAAATCTGGAGAAAGTAGAGTACCCACCTAAGTTTATAGTAGTAAAGAAAGGCGAAAGGATATATTTGGAGTAGAGGAGAGAGTGGGAGTCGGGTTGGGATGAAGATCGATATGTCTCCATGAATGGTGGCCTTCCCTGTGTCATAAATCAGAAAACGGAACCCGGAAGAATAAGAGTGAGTAAATGTAGTGCAAGTGTATCTAGGTACGCTATACGTAAGACTGGTAGTAAGGCCACGGCATGGAATATGGACTAACTATATGACTACTCTATAAGTATCGTGATGCGATGTGCCCCCTCTCAGTCACAGTCACAGAGAAAAAGGAGCTAAAATGGGATTTACTCTAAAAGTGAAATCTGACTCAAGTTGCATTGTAGGCAGATATCGATATCGCATCTCTATCCTCCACTTTCACTGCTTTCTCCAACATATGTACTATGTACTTACGGATACAGTGAAGGAGCTAATAGATATCGGTAGCGTGGATGTGTGCATGTGCATATGTGTATAGATAAGTATTAGAGAAGCCGAATGAGAGTGAGCAGAGAACTCGAATCTTGTCGTCGACTCCCAGTTCACATCCAATGGAACTCACTCAGCGA
This sequence comes from Tomocerus mixtus, assembly GCA_034694165.1. Lineage (NCBI taxonomy): Eukaryota > Metazoa > Arthropoda > Collembola > Entomobryomorpha > Tomoceridae > Tomocerus > Tomocerus mixtus. The sequence continues at coordinate 8,844 of JAQFYC010005343.1, forward strand.
AGAGAGACAACAGAAGAGATTAGTGATTTAACGGAACTACTTACCGACTCCACGCTTTTTACAACATTGAATTGCGGCAGCTGAAAATAATTTACTCTAACCTAATAATATTCTACCATATATATGGGGGTATCCCCATATTATTAACGCATTTAATTACATAGACAAGACAAAACCAATACTAAATACGTTTGACAGTATAAAAATAGTAATAGTAATACCTATAGACTTTACATGATGATTAATTCGGAAAAGTACTCTTGTATTTCTTTCGAGCGGAAATTCAACAAGTTCTTAATCATTTGTTGCATGTTAAGCTGAGAGTCTACATACTGAAGTGAAGATAAGAAAAGGCATCCTACTATATATACCTAACTCGCTTACAAAACACTAAAACACTTTCTCCAGACCTATTTTCCTCGCAATGTTTATAATAGGCATGCATTTTTTATGTAAGTTACAATCCCTCGTTTTGAAACGTTGCAGGAAACCGAAACCATGGCATATGATTTCCCGAATTTTGTAAAATAATGTTGCTTTGTCAATATTTAATAAAATCTAGAAATGACTCTTCAAATTTCCCCTGTGCATTTTGTAGCTGATAAGTGCATAATTTTTGACTTTTATAGTAACTACAGTTGCCGCCAACCGCTAAAGACCAAAATATAAATCGACAGACTCGCCCTAACAGTTAATCATAAAAGTTAGTTTATATAACGCAACTAAATACATCCACCTCCATACTGCCAAGTCTCAGTCACTTGTAGCAAGTTGTTGAATTATTGTATTATACTACATTACCGCAGACGTCCCTTGCATTTATTGCAGCTGTATGTGCCAGATAAAATAGCAGCAAGTATGCATAAATATGCCCCATGTAGTCATTTAATTCAGCAGTAGAACGTGTCCTTCGGGAAAGTGGATATTATCTTCTTTATACTTTTAACAAACATTTACATGCTTTATGTTGTTTTATTTAATTGGCGCTTTACTGGTCTTGTCTATAATAAAACATTTTCTATAAGGAAACATGAATAGAGGACTCAAAGCACATCAAAATCTAGTTTTATTTCATTCAATTGAGCCAAAACAAAATCTGAATGTTGTTCAAAACATTATCCAAGTGTTCAAATATACATCCATTTTTAGTCAAAAATTAATTGTCGCTCTACAATTTACTAACAAAGGTGAGTCTTGTCTTAATCTGGACTTAATATTGTCAGCACAGAGAAAATTAAGTACACTTGGGGTTAATCCTTTATTTATTAGCTAGCTAAGTATAACTTACATTACTACATTTACTTTGGAGCTATTTTTAAAAGCAATTTGCATTATATTTAACGAACAGTTTAAACTATTTAACTACAGTAAAAGAACAAAAACATTTGTACATAGGCAAAGGTGACGCTACTACTTATATGGTAGTAGCATTCTATATTTAGCCTTCAGTAGATTTAGTTGTAAATAAACGTTAGCAGGTGTTTACGTACTTGCTGCGTAACTACAATTAGTTCATCTCATTTGCTCTAATGTCTTGTGTTCCATCCATTACATTACATTCCCCATTACTCTCTATACATTTATGTATCTGTCTGTAAGTTTATATCCTACCTTCGTATTATGTTTATCTGTAGCTGTACTACTTGGTAAACAACGCTTAAGTTTTGTTTCCTGTTTTATAAGTAAATATAATATGAGGAGAATGCAGAATACGTATGTTAGTGTTGTTGATGAACAAAGCTGTCCATGTGAATCCTTATGGATGCATTGTAATTAACACAAAGGATTTTCAAACTCCCACGTTGGAAATAAAGGAACTCTTCTCTTCACCAAATTATACGAGGAACCTTTGCAGATATCCTCTAATGCCCATAAGAGCCATAAATTAATATGTAAAACCTTCTTCCATTCGAATCTCCTTTTGGCAACTTGTAAATATAACCTGAATAAATATATTATTCAAAATACTACCCTCTGTAAATATACAATTACGAAATATATACATATATATGTATTAGTATTTCTGATTAATATTAGTGGGTTTACTTAGAAATTGGTCCTAGAAATGCAACCTGAGCGTTGCTGCAATATAATTCCACAAATATGGTCTCCTAAGGCGACACTTCTGATTTGCGAAGCTTATCTCTTTTGATTCGTTGCCATTTTCTGTCGTGCACAGCTTAATTACGACAGACGGCTAACAATTTAAGTGTAATCTATCAGTGAATATTATATACCTACTATAAATATAGCATTCTATCTGTTGTAGCTCTAATTATGCACTTTGAATTTATTATCTTTCAAATACACACACTACACACCCTTAGCTAGTATGGAGATGGGAACGACTGCACAACTATTTTTTTGCATTAGTTTTCTTCAATAAAAACCAAATATTGTGGTCATGCTTTGAAAACTACATTGCGAACCAGTGATATAAGATGAAGACGTTCCCAGCTCAGGAGTAGAATGCGGAAAGGCTTAGCAGAAATGTGTTGGCAACTCAGCGATTGTGCCATAATAAATCCATCAAAATAATGTAGCATAAGTAAAAAGTAGATTGCAAGAGAAAAGTGTTTGCACAAACACTTTCTGTAGAAAACTTGCTACTCACATACTTAACATAATATGCATTCATAAATAAATTGTGTAGCAGATATGCAGGAACTTATTACTATGTATTAAGTATGAAGCATGTGATATGATGTGAGGCTTGTAAGCAAAAATTGTTAGCTTGGTAGCTTGCTTAACATTAGCTATTCAATCTGAGGATGAGGGGGAAGCAGATAAATGATGAATGGCAAAAGTCCTCCGTGTAATTACATGATGATATATAGGTGAATGCCCTTTTTATGTATAGGAAATTTCGAATGATTTTATCTTACTCCCGTTTCTGCATCTTACTTATACTTATTTTAGATTAGACAGACATACATACTATTTTGTCTGCGCATCGATTTTAACAACGCCTTTCTTCACTAATGTAAGTAGCAAAGGACTGGAAAGATGCCGAAATGACTTTACATTGTATTTCACTGGCTGCTAAGTATAAAGAATACACGCACGCATACCTAAATATAAGTAAGCACATACCTTACATACTTATGTACTACGTATTCCATGTTGATATGAATATATAATTCGGAGAAGGCAGGTAGATAAATGCTACATTGTCTCCTGCGAGAATGTACTGGATATACATGTTGTAGATAGAAAAAGCAACCAGGCAGGGAGCTACAAACACTTTTTTGAATAATGGATCTCAAAATGGATCTGTTATAGACTAGGATAGGGTAAAGTAGGTAGGTTAGATAGGGTATTTGTGATGAGACGCGCATTTTCTGGTTTTCGACGGCCACGTGATTTGGAATGGGAATTTTACATGCACTTCGCTTCTGTGACGTCACTGAGGCGAATTTTTTCTGTCCTCTCATTGGCTGGTTTGAATTAACATAGAGTTTATGTAGGCGAACTATCTAGTATACTATACTTTACCTTAAACTAGGATATATGCAAATAATATGTGTAGGAATATAGGAATGTTGAATATGTTGTATCTTTGACAATGTCAGAGATATCTAATGCGAATCGTGTGTGGGGAATGGGGAATCTGTTCTTTGGCTAGTGCATAAATATGGTTGCCCGGAGCTCCTTTTTGCTGATAAGAAGGTGTTCTATCTGCCGCCCTCCTTCCACTTCACATAAGCACTAAGCGCTACTCACCTACTCTCTTACTTTCTCTTCTTCATTTACGGTTTTATTAATTTCAACAACAGCAGTACCTATTACATATAGGTATACTTTCACTACTTCTCCATTCACTCTAACCTCCAACAGCCTCCCTCCCCACCCACACCCCACCCCACCCCTCTCTCCTTTGAGATCCTTTCAATTCTTAACTCTGCTCTCTGACTTATAATTTTTCCTTATTTTCTTTAGCAAATCAACGCTCTATTGAGTATTGTTAGGTGTATTTAGGTAGACGTCTTTATTTTGTCATTCATGTAGTTACATATATATTATACCTAATAAATGAAACTACCAACTTGCTAATAATACTAGCCGCTTACCTAAGCTGCATGCTAATATATGCTTTGCTGTATAATTACTGCATGCATTTAAATACATTAAGAATTTCAATGTAAAGTAATTGGATACTGCTCTACATTATTTTGCCCAAAATCAATTCGATATATAAGTATATTGAGTATTTGTGAACAGAAAATATGTATTCATGTTTAATGTCTATGTATAATGTCTCGCTGGGTAGTTCAGATATTCACTTTATCAGGCAGCAGATTACTTCTTTTATGCAAAGTATCAAAGAACTGACATAATTATATGGTTAAATATTTGTACTAACTGAATAAATCATGCTTAGAAATGTGACGCTGACAATGAAAATTTAGAATATTACAATAAGTAGTAGTATTAGTATAGCATTTTTGTACATACGAGGACCTATAAAATAAATACAGATATATCTAGATACAAAAATAAACAATGGGTAGTAAAGAGTTAATGGCAGATTGAAATTTCCATATCCACATCCAAACCAAAAGTCAAGGGACTGTTAGGATGCCACCAGCACATTTACTATCATTTTACGTGACCAGGAAGCATTTTCTTTTGCGATAGGAAGTGGCTACTAAATATTTATACGAGTCAACGAAACTTGACTGGTGGAAAGAAAACTTTCCCCATGTCTGCTCATCCAGTGGAATTTATTATTGTTTATTTCGTGGTTACGAGTACTGGAGGCTGAAGTGCTTAACCGGTACGCAACTATTATTTACCCATGGCACATATTTATTATGTAACTCCGTACTTTTCATCGCCTGGATTATTTTCTCCCACCTTTAAAATACGATCCAATGATTTAGCATAATTATTTAAAAAGTAATTTTTATTGATTTTTTATTTGATTTTTTATTTAATTGATTTTTTATTAATTGTTAAAAACTGTAAAATATGATATTACGAAATTGCGGCATACCTGAAACTATGCGTGACTCGATCCCATCTCTAATGTGTGAAGATTTCTCTCCCTCTCTCTATTAGAAAAATAAAGAAAGAGATAACTTAAGACGGGTCTAAGAATTGAAAGACTTAGAATAGATATCCATGAGAAAGTCTACCGAACGGATATTCTCCGTGCTTTCTCCTCTCCTGCACACTTCATGCGAGGGAAAAATAATTTTAGGATCCTCGAGTTAGTGTTAGTTGGGTCGTTGATGAAATGATACGGCACGATTTAGAGATAATGTGGAGGAGTGAGTGAGCTCGTAAGGGGAAAGCTACGGGGAAACTTATATCCTTTTTGTTTTTCTCGCTCACAAAGAAAATTCTTATCCTTTTAAATGCTCCGCATCTTTACAGCTCACATCCTATATCTCTTAAGGAAGAGACTACATCTTCTTTCTCCTTACTCGTTACATTACGGATAGGAATAAACCGAACTTTCACACTGGATCTGCTACTATGTGTGTGCCAATTTGCAACGAAAGTACTAGGGTACAGGGTACCTGCCTTCTGATATACCTACATTATGAGCATATCACATACACATCTTTAATAAAAAACAAATACCAAGTATTTACTCGCTACTTTAGTATGAACGCTACTTTATATGTAGACTACTTATTATAGGCCCATTTCTACACTTCTACTGCCTACTTTTGTGCAAACATAAACTAGGAATAATCCATAATTCCAGTATAGTGTAGACTCAATTGAAGCGATATTGAAGATTTGGTTCAGTTTTGACTCAATTTAGGCGATATTGAAGATTTGGTG
>JAQFYC010005344.1:0-14635 GCA_034694165.1 Tomocerus mixtus
AAAGGAAGTGATGATGAAGTTATCATTAAACACGAAAAGGAAGTTATCAAGAAAGTATAGTATAAACTAAGCGTTAGCCTTTAACACTAAAACTGCTGAGGGGAATCCACAAAAACCACGAGCTCTAATAGTGTAATGTGTTTACTAGCAATAAACTGAAATTTTAGAAAATCATCAGTCCAGTTTCACACGATATTGCTTATCCAAATCTTAGACGTACTTAAATATGTGTAAGTAAGTACAGTAATGTAATGTACCTAATATGTGTGTACATTTTAGGTACTCATACCCTACTCTCGCGATTATCTTCATCTAAAGTAAAGCACACGTTAAATATAATAATACTATTTATTCACAATGTAGTGTCTTGCCTACTCCTTTATGTCCTACTATTATATAACATATCGCGTGCTGTAAACAAGATACTATAGGATAACATGAGTGCATTCGTAGTAAATAATACTATCATGTGATACAGAAATAATACTATAGTATAACGCATACCAATTAAACCATATCAGCACACATCAATACTCCACTATGTTAAGTATAGGCGTATAGACAAGTGCCAAAGACATACGTGTTGCTACAACTGTAGTAGAATTACAAATTACACCTTAACTCAATTTTAAATTAGCATTAGGTACCTACACACGTTATTAAGAAGTTATTCCCACAATCTTAACCAGGTAATTCTGTAATACAGATAGAATCCTTTCGCATCACAGCTAAAACTGTGGGGAGCGTAAACGAGTACACATATCACATAATGTGTAAATTTTCCCGTTTTATTTCTACCGCAGTAATACTGATACTTATATTGTGAACATAATCCTACAGCGTAATAAATGAGTCGCAGTGATTTCTAAGCTCTACACTTTCATGTAGCAATGGCAATCTAACAGTTAAGTTAGGCAGTTGAGTTGTAATTTGTAATATTATGATGATATTATTAATCTAGTACGTGAAGTTGTTTATTCGTTCGTTAGATATTTATTTATCTTATCTTTGTATGTATACAATTCAGCGTAAATGTAGTATTGTACCATCAAATTATGTGTGCATAGGTATAAAAGGTATAACCTGTAAACTTTGTATTGTTGTGTGTATTTCCACAGTAGATATTATGATTTCTTTATAAGTGCATACAATATGATATCATGAAATTGTTTTTTTTTTTAATTTTTACTCAAGCTTGAGTTTTTGACAGGACAAGCATATAGTACGGCAGCGAATATAAAAAAAGACTCGAGATAAGTTAGGTAAGTACACATAAGTATTGTTCGTGAATCTAAACTGGACTTTCAACTGCTGGAGTTAAATCGCACAAACACAGCTCAACTTGCATTACATATGGCTACAATTTACAATAATATCGTATAGAACAGTATAGTACGTACATGGGTAAGTAAAGGCTGTAAGTGGAGTCTAGCCAAGTTTTGAAGAACCGACCATTGTATAAATTCTATATAGTAAAACAATATTTTACAAGAGTAAGCAAACATGTATAAGAAAAGTTTTAGCTTACTTACAAATAGCACAATACTAATGTATGAAATAATCTTCCTTGTATAAAAATGTATATATTTGTATGTATAGTGAGTATATAACTTATAATGTGCACAATATAAGTAATCGTCGACAAAAGAGAAGAGAAAGAAGAGATGATTCCAAAGATGAGACGTTTACCTAGAACGTCAAGGTAAGTCAAGTCAAGTTAACTTATCTGAAATGAAAAGCCAAGACAAGTCAAGTTAGAAAATGATCTATGACTTTGGCTTATGGCTTTTATCATCAACCGAAGGAATTACTCTTCACACAGTCCTTATCATTACTTGCCATTACATACAACTGGTGTTATTATTATTTCATATGATATCTTATCACATGATAGAAACTGATAGCTGACATTAAGACCGCTAGCTAGAGGCATCCATGCCAGGCAGGCAGACGAGAGGGTGAGAATGAAATACCGCAGTAGGAAACGAACATGCAGAACATAACAAGAACATACATACAAACACTTAGAAATAAATGCTAGCAAAGTTTTCTTATAAATAAACTTATAAACTAAAATCTCTAACGATATAAGCTTTGCATGTATGTAGCTGTCGTAGGCATGTTGTGCCACCCGGCACAGAGACTCTTTTATGCCTAAGTTGGTTTTCTAAGCTTTTTCCTCTCGTTTTGTCTTACCCAGAAAATAACCGAAGCAGTAAAATTCATACACAGTGATGTTAGAAAATATTTTTCTAATACATCTTAAAGAACTACAGATATTCATTCTTCAATTTATTAGCAATTTATTAACAATTTTAACTGTATGTTAACTGTATTTTGATCTCAGGGTAACATACAGTAATATATTAAAGCAGGGAAACAAGAAAGCATCCCAATACTTGTAGCAATTTAAAATTCTTCACTGAAAATCGGTTTCTTTAAGCTGCTACTAGTAATAACATGTTGATACTTCGTGCCTATGACATATTTACACTTAAATTCCTAACTACAGTAAGGTAAATCTATCTCAACTTGTCTTGAGACTGTAGTACACTGATTAGTATGTGCACAGAACAGAGAGATGATGAATTTATAAGGTTTAACTATATGGTGCACTTAAATCCACATTTTTCTGACAGAGATCGGGCTTTCTGTAATCTTTAACGCTTATAATTCTTGTGGTGCACAAGAATTTTTATGTTTGAGGAGAAAGAGTTCAAAGAGATGACAGAGAAGTGCGAAGCATCCATGTAAGATGAATTATCCCAAAATCAGCCATCCATCACAGCTTTTCTCATAGACAAATACCTTTAGAATCTTTGCTCTCAGCTAGAATCCTTATCTCGTTACACAATAAATTACTGTAGGTGTCTTTACTTTATAAATAATATTATTATGTGTGTACACGCCTAATCATATAAGTAGTAAGTAGCTTACGTTACGTACAAATACCTACGCAACTCTTAAACAACAGAACAGACAAGTACTATCATACATACTAATCCATAATCATCTTCATATTTACAGTATACACCTTTACCTCTACATTATTACTCCCTCATCATATACATGGGACCTGAAACTAATGTGCCTATAATAAGTGTGTAGAATATGATAGGTTGTTAGCGAAGAGAAAATTGTTCCTTAAATGCTAAACAATGAATCTATGGAACATCGAGAATGGATGTGAAATAGCATAACGAGAGTTTCTCCGACGCTAATAAAACTGACATAAATGATTTTCAAATTTTCAATGCTTTTCTATGACAAGGTAGTCAGGCCAGGAAGGCTACGCTTTAACTTCCCGCTAACAATAGCTAAGCAGTTTCTAATCTTTTTTAGTACAAGTTTGGAATTTGGCATGGTGTGCTGGTGTTATGTTGGTGCTTTTGCTCTCTTCTTTTCCTTTTTGCTAACGATGATAAGTATAAGTAGAACTACTACATCAAATTTGATGAGTGGATAATTTCCCTCGTAAAACTTGGCAATGGCAATGAGAGTTGACTTGACTTGACTTGACTTTGAGTCGAATGCTCAAGTGGAAATCTTTAAAATGATGATATTGCGTATTGAAATGAAACTTTGAATCTATATGGATATAATAAATCACACCTATACAGTATCTGTACATATACATACATACATAAAATTGAATTAGGTATACCATTATGTAATGGAGTAGAATCAGAGTGTTCGTTTTATAGTCAAAGTAATACCTAAAGTCAAAGTGATAAAAAGTGTATAGAAACAAATGTAAAATTAAGTGGATACCTGCATTCCACAAAATATTTGCATACATTGCCATTGCCGACATGAGAACATGAGAATTTATTTGCAAGATGTAAGATGTAAGTAAATATGTAGGTACCTACATAGAATGAAATAAAATAATAGAATAATGAAATGCAAAGCGAAGTAAAGTAAAGTCAAATGAATGTGAATGTGATACGTGTTAGTGTGCAAGTGTACTGCATTAGATTAAATTGCGTATATTACTTATGTAAGTTGAAATGTAAAGCTGATGACTGATCTTGAGTGGACATGGACAGAGACGTGATCTTGACTAGAACTTGAGTACGCTAAAGTTGACTGGATGGCATTGGCTCTGGCTTGTCATGGCATGGCAATCCAATCTGCTTGTGTATGCCATATTATTATAAAAGTCATATATCAACTGCTGTTGCTGTACTGTATGTAATCCACCAGTGTACTCTCATCTTAAGTAGAGAATAAGAGAATAAAGAAAGACTCCTACAGGTGGAAGTCAATAAAAACTGGAGAATTACTTTTAGTAGACACCACCACGCTACACACAGCACAATAGTACAAACTGATCTCTGATCTCATACTATATAGGTACCTATCCCTATCCCTATTAACTTGCAATAACTTCCCTCCATCCCTGTCCTGTACTGAGTGTATAACAAAGCATTTTCTATCCCCATAAATATATTTGTACCTACCTACACATAAGAGAAGACACTCCATGGGAAAAAAATTATTGTTAGAAGGGATATTAGTTACATATATGGATATGGTTTAGCACAGTTAGCATCCTATAGGGATAAGTACGTCGTTAGCAGGTAGGTAGCTGTAGCTATCCTTAGAATTTTGCATACATGCACATTAGAACCAGATTGTTTCATCGCATCGTCAACGGATAAAGACTCGCCTTCGTTAAGGACATTTTATTTTTGTCTACGTAGTAGATACTTATATTAAATCGTAATAGTGAGCAGAATGTCATTCTCTGGATACTGGATTGCATAAATTTATTATGTAAGACAAATAGTTTTGCATATTATTTGCTACGTACACATTATACATATATATCTCTGGTATTCCTTGAATAAATAAAGAAGGCTTTGGTTTAGTTGTTCTGTGGGGTAAGTTATAGTTATGCTGATATATTATTATTATATGTACTCCTTTGTTCAGTTGGATTGGGATTTTTACTTGGATTAGACTAAATGGAGGGTGGGTGGCTTGGCTTGGCTGTTGCTCTTGCAGAAACTCATTGCGGTGTGGTAAAATGGATGAAGTGACCAGACCACGGAGGGATGATTTTGTGGGAAAATTTTCATGCAAGCGTGTTTAGTTTAGATCGCACAAGAATACAGATTCAGCTTGACAACCATCCTTAACCAACCAACACTCAACATTCATAATAGATACCTATGGGATCAGTAATAACAGAAGTATGTAAATATTGTAAATTCAGATAAGTTGATAGATAGCTGTTGTTAATATAAATATAGCTCTTTCTGGCTTGCCTTTGACTGATATCTTTGTAATTTCCTTGAAAATATAGTTAAACTAGGTATTTCATCTCTTCTTTTATCTCACGAACATCCTATTTATTTCCCATATCTTCGCAATTTACACATCAATCATCCTCAAGCACATATTTACCAACAAATGTAGGCAGCTTATGTAATGTAAACACTAAATGTTACATCTCTTCATAAATACATCAGTTTTATTCTAAAAATCTCACACCTTTTTTCCATTCTACTTCTTGTCCTCTGTATAGGTACTACTATACAAGCTTCCTTATCAGTTTTACATTTTCAACACTATTCTTCTAAAGAATCTCTTTATGATGTGTATCTTTGACTTACTAATGCAACAACATTCGGAAATAGTAGTGAGTAGGCAGCTGCAATGCAATGATAAGATAAGTATCACATCCGCGGAGCATAATACAAGTATGGCAATTTTAATAAGCATTAAGATTTATTGTGAAAAGTGAAAATTGTGAAATTTATTTGCTTTACTGTTAATTGCAACTATCTTTACTGTCTGTTTTATAATGCTATTTATTGCAAATGCATTGATTTGCTTAGCAAAAAACGAAACAAATTAATTACAATTTAGTTAATTTTTGCGACTCATGCTATCCTAAGTAGCTTTATTATTTATTTACAATCATAAATAATGTAGGTTTTGAAGTTTTGCGTACTTGTCGATTGCCTACAAAATTAAATGCTAAAAATGCAATATCGACTCAACACAATCGTCATTTGCGACTACAATGTACATAACTGAGCACAGTTCCTGAATTTCTCTTCATCTACTGCCACCCTAATACTTAATATCATCTCTGATCAAAAACAAAGGCATTAGAGCAATGGTATAGTAAAAGTCTTAGGTACATACTTACCAAGATCTTTGGTATTAGTGTATGTACTCGTAGTGCACTATAACATAAGATGATTCTATCGATAAGGGAAGAACTAAATAAGTGTATTATTATCGTGCTTTTAGTTTAAAGCATGAAATTATTGGTAAAAACACATTTGAAAACGAGATATTGTAATTTCTGAGGTGTTGTAAGAAAATAATTCAATGGAAACTTGAAGTGAGAACACGATAAGTTAAGGAATGCAATTGAAGATATTGTTGTGTTATGCATGGTACCTAGTATTAAATATATTTGCATGTTTTTGCTTTAGTCTATTCTCGTGCGTCTAGTCTAGACTCTACTGCCTTATTCTCGAATTCTTGTGATGATTGTCAATTTGCTGGCCACTGGCCATTCCATTAGTTGAAGTGGTAGTGGTACTATAAAAACAGATAGCTTCCCTTCATGGAATTGTTGGCGACGGGGATGAGATAGATAGACGTTCGTAGAGTAGATACCAATACTGAACACTGTAATAGGTAGATGGATGTCTGAATTGTAATTTTCTTCTTGATTGTATCCTGGACTGGATTGGAACGAAGACAATGCATTCAATAGCTACAGATATGCATGCATGTGAAAGATCGACTACTAATCTAACACAAAGCTGGCTGCCAAGCAGCAGTACAGTAGATCACCGATATACATACATTTATCTACGCGATTCCACATGCCTAATCTACCAACATATTACCTAAGTATTTAGATATTCTACTAAATAACAACACAAATAGCTATCTTGGCATTTTCCTACTAAGCACAATAAATTACAATCCTTCACAGAGCAGAGATCTCTAAGGATGGGATGAGCCAAAACTAAACTGTCTCTTACCATTTTTTCTCGTTCATTGCAAACATTACTCGGATGGCAGGCCCGGTCAAAAGCATGCTTGCAAGGAAGCTTACTGATTTTGTTCGTACGTCCGTCTAACATACGTTCTATGTACTATTTCGTAAATGGTAAAAGTAGTCAAGTATGTACCTAGTGCATTCCAAAGGGAAAATGGAATTTCAACATTATCAGTATAAGTAAGTAGAACTTTACTAGTTATACTGCATTTTATACAATCTATTTTATATTTTAGCTATGGATTAAACATAAAGTACACTTCATGTATTAAAGAATGTAGAAGACTTGATCTGACTGACTGCGTCTTTCAATCTATCTGTTGTATGGTAAAGTAAGGTATTGACTCATACTCATAGTGTACAGCTGAATTTGAAGATCATCAGCACTTACTTACATTACATTACTCGTACTCATATATTAGATTACACATGTCCCTTCAGTTGAGTTGAGCTGAGTTGAATCAGTACCGGGTTCTTTCTACGTACAAGCATATATTTCACTTAATGACAAGTTTTCTTGTGTACAAAACCTGTCACGAAAGCTCCTTATCACGCCTCATGGAGATGAAAATGAGACGCCAAGAATCATCATCAAATATACAAACATTTATGTCTATCTACCTATGTATGTAAGTTTGTATGTATATAAAGATAGCAACAATGTGTACCTAGGTACATGCTTTGCTTAATGTTAGCGTAAGGCAAGATCTCACTAAATGTATCTACAGTATATATTTAATGCGGTTAAGGTTTATACTTACAAAATCACAATTAGTGCTATTAAGACACATAATTTAGCTTTAGGTAAGTAAGTAAAGTATAGAAGTTGTACCTACGTAACCCCAGAACATGTTACATTGGTAGGTAACGTAAGGTAACTTAACTGAGCACTTTTCTCTTTTACGATTATTTGAGTTTGTCCGTCGGTACTGTTTACTGTAGAGCTAAGTAGAAGTTAATGCTTCCGCAGCAGAAGCAGAAGCTACTTTAATCTTAACATCCATGCAGTCATACAGTACATACTTGTTTTGTGGTTTGGTTTTGGTCCTTTGACTTGCCACTTGTCCGTGTCGCCGTCTACTTAATTCCTCTATCTATTTTCTCCCACTTTAATGAAATGCCAACAAATCCAACATTTTGTTAAACACAAACTAACCTCAAGCAACCAGCACAACAATAGATACTTAACTAACAATATAAAATACAACTAAATGTTGTCGGTCTCTTCTAATTCTTCTACTTATTCTGTACCACCAGAACATAATGTCAATTTTATCTTACCTTTACAGAGTGACATAGGTATTTGGCTCGTATTTTTGTAAAGTAAAATTTTTACAAACTAAAACTAGTGACCTTGAATAAAACACAATATGCAAATAAATGAGACTGACACATCGACGTGAATTGAAATTGAAACAAAGTGCATTAGAATGTCCAAGTAACCCAATGTAAATGCAAATCCGACTCCTACAATCTGTAAGATGCTAATAAGTATAATCCTGGGACAGATCAACATACTGTGCCTACATTGTGTTGTAAATAGAATTGCTAAACTAAACTCAAGTACCTAAAACCAAATAATGTCAGCAATCAGAGTCAGCTTTAGCTTGATGTTCTGTTCTCGATAGAAAAAATACAGGCTCGTCTCAAATGCAAATTAGCCATAGATCTTAAGTTGCTATCTTAATGTTGGTCTCCCTTTCTCAACACCTAGCCTTACAATTGTGGGTAGCTACCTATATCTATATTCTGCATTTGCAAATATATGTATAATCAGTGCAGAGAAAGAAAAGAAACCTGTCATGTGAAGACGAGTGGAGTGGAGCCACAAGCCAAGACGCCACGATATTAGCTAGCCTCGATTTAATACCAAATTAATTTCAAATGAGAATATGTTTTATACAAACTACAACATTGAGGTACAGAGCACAAACAGATAGGTAAATAGCCATAAAAATGTAGGCAGAGGCCTATAACATAAGTTGAAACTCAAGAAAACTGAATTTATTATTATGCAATTATTGAAATGATTGTGTGATTTGCTTTTCTTGCCTTGGTTAACTTTTGATTTGGTTCTAATGCAATCCACCACTTACGATTAGTTTGAATTGCTGTTGATACTTACTTATTCCAAATCCAATCACATTGCTTAGCAGATAATTATATACAAGTATTCAGACTTCATTCCTTTTTCACTTGATTTGAAGCACGAATGTTCTGATATCTTGTCATAATGTACCCATGTGTTTACATTTACATTAGGTACATGGGAATGTAACTAAAATGAAAATATGCGTAATCAATACGTAAAGGTAATTGCTTTCCTTCATTCAATACTTTTTATCTCCATTTGATTTGCGTTTCAAATATTGGCATTGGGATTGGTGGTACACAGTGCAATTACCGTCCCGGAATCGTAGAAATATAAAACCTACTTACATCTTGAACTGAACTCTGTGCCGTATTGCCGATCCTATCCTGTCTTGTCGGCTTTTCTTTGCGCATTTTTGCAAACATCTATATAATTGTCTGTAAAAACATTTGCTGTACCTACATGGAAGAGCAGGTAGATACGTATATGCAAATTACGTAATTTCTTACGTCAAAAACTTAACCAATAAAAAAGACAACATCGTTTTGCTACAAATTCTGTACATTTCTCGGAAATTTTGCTTCCCCTATTAACTACAATTTATGTAATCAGTATTTTGCAAATATTCGTTACTGGAGTAGACTAAACTGAATCGAAGGTAGCAATATCTAAATAGTAAAGAAATGCGCGATGTTGTATGTAGAATAAGAGACAACAAAATTATAAAATGCCTAGGTAGATAAGGAAGACAGAAACAATACAGAATAGACTTGTATCTGTTGTAAAGTGAGTGAGTGAAAGAAGGCACTTAGGAATAAGGCTTTTCCTTCTGGGAATATTTCCTAACACATTTTGACTGATGAGTTCTGCGTATTTTATGCTATGCCTTTGTACTACCTACTACCTACTTACTTATTTCGTACTTTCGCAAATGTGTAAGTTACCTCCCAGGCTCGCTCCACAATCTGGTCTGGTGTAGTGTAGCAGTGAGTTGTTAGCTCCTAAGGAATAACAATGCGGCTCCAGTAATAATAAATACCTATGAGACTATCGTGTGTTTGCAAAAACGTGAAATCTTGCTACATTATTACAACCTACCATACATGCAAACAGTCAAATATAATTGAACATACCTATAAAGTTTTAAAAATTACAAGAAAGATGTGTTTATGCTTTGATTTGTGTCTTATACTAGAGACAATATGTATTGTATTCTCTAAAATGTGAATCGCTAGGATACTGCCATTCTTAATAAGCTAAATTGTAGAGTTTGTATAAAAGGTTTAATAAGCAGTATGTAGGTACTACTGAATTGTTGAGTCCCAAAGAAAAATACATGCCTACATATAAATAGTTAATTTCTTCTATGTACCTACATAATGTTATTACTAAATATGTATAGGAAAATGTACTACCTAAGTACTGCTGTGCTCTTTGTAATACTTACAATGGAAAATTACCTTCCAGTATTTATACATATTGTTGGTATGTAATACAAAACTATATACATACACTATAAAAGTTAAAAGCACATGTGCAATTTACATGAAGACAGGCCGGGCCATAGGCAGGCCAAGCAGGTTGTCCGGACTAGAGTCCAGTCCAGTCCAGTCCAGTTTGGATACATCTTCTCTTGTAGAGCCAGATGTTCCATGCTGTCTTATCTTTAGAAACTACAATGCGTTAGAACAACTTTTAGCACACAAACCATTCCTTTAATACCACTTATCGCTCTACATCTTTTATAAAATAGTATATAGATAGCTAGTATATATACAAGATTGTCCTTATCCATATAATTTAGTATTTCATGCACAATACTTCTATATTTACATGTATAACAAAATCTTCAAATATAAGACGGCATATGGACGAAATCTATGCTAAAGCCTTCGACAAACCTGGATAACTATTAGCATCAGCCATATTTCCACCTTATTTCTCTGTGACATCAATAGTATATTGCGATTTACAGTGACAAATACTGAAATCATCAATTATGAAAGAAAATGAATGGTTCAATTCTACAATCCATTATTTTTGTAAATATTCAGAAACGTTATAAAAGATTTTGACTTTAAAAGAATACAAAATTAACATTATACTCGTTTATAAGGTGAAATAATAATATTCGAGGAGTTTTCATTTCATTGTAAAGAATCTTCATACGCGTATGCATACGAAAAGACACTACTACCTACAGTAGGTAGGCACTCGGCCTCAACTTCTCATCGCATCGTAAAAGTTTGCTTTATTAGTATGCAATGGATGCAATCTGTCGGCCCTCACATCATGTTCACATTTATCTGAGATTCTTCTATTATTTTGTATTGAGGCTTGCTGAGGCTGCTCCCACCATTATTAACCATTTTACATTTTATCAAACTCTGCTAAACTATTAACTATGTATATCCTACATAAGCTGTTTTTTGCAGTGCTATAAGTAAGGAGTATATAGTTGTTGGTTTGGAGTTGGACATGCTGGATCCCTGTCTGCAATCAATAACAAATGTGGTGTGGTTTGCTGAACCGTTCTTACTTCTACTTGGTTAGTTCGTCTGGTCAACTAGGTACATGTATTATAATCCATCTTTGTTAAATTACAGCTAAACAACTAAGGATTCAACATTAATTACGTATCTTCCATCTATGTGGACAGAAAGACAAAGCTGGGAACATGAATTAATCTCAAGAACTGGGAGCACACAAATAAAAATTAAACTTGATCAGGAATTCCATGCAAAAAGTATAAATACAATTACAGATACAAACAAAGCAACTGTTGTGGTATCTGCAAAACGAAAAAAGTTCTATACCAGTATGTGAAGCCATTATTATAACTATAGTATGTAGTACAGAGATTTATTCATTGTATGTACAAATATAAGAATGCTCTACATGAAGATCTGTAGACACAATGAGCTATAATGGCCACTATCTACAAAATCAAATCAATCAAAGTGAGAATTAACATTATAGCATCTTTGTATTACAAGATAATAAGTCAGCCAGCGCCATTTGTGTAATTACAATGATTAGTTGTATCTAAATCAGATAATGGGTGCGCTACGATGGCTACGAATTGGCAATACAGAGTACCAAAAGTAGACGCTCAGCTCATTAAACTTAAAATATAAGATCATCGTGATTTTCTCCAATAATTTCACTTAACTAACTAGACTGGCTCTCAATTGCGTTGTTATTGTACTAAATAAATGAATCTGTAGTCTGGGTAGTCAGAATACTAATACTAATATCCTTCATTAGCTGTATCATGTAGGCTAAACCTTCCACAATATACAATTAGAACTAACCAGATAGAAATACATTAAACTAGGACTTCCCCCTTTGATTGTGCAAACATGATGGTAGTAAATAAAACAGATGTTCTACAGCAAGAAGGTAAATGCTATCTAATGATAACTGTCAAAGGAATTATAGACGTACTGTAGAACATATTATTCTTTTTATTCTCAGAAATGCCCTAATTATGTACTGTATATTATACGGGGATGCAGACTGTTATTAAAAATCTAGCTGTACTGGCTCATACATTCGTATGTATCTGTTGTTTCTTTCCCATGGTGCGTAATGATAAGTCCAGTATTAAGTTATACATATAAAATGCATATGGGAACTATGTGAAAAGAATGAGACCTTGCCAGGGGTGTATTATTCCTAACATCCTACGTATGTTAGTCCATTACCTAGCTTACTTTACTCTCTCAAACATTATGCAACAGAAAACTTAATATCGCATGCAGCATGTATTGCAAGCAGAGTTAGGAAAAGGTAAAGCAACTCATACTATTGTAATTATATGTGTATACTACCCGCACAGTTCCCTTATTTCAGTGTATTAAGATAAGTAACACTTAATATCGTTTTAGTAATTTAAAAAATATTATAATCTATAGCTGTGTTGTGTTCAGATAAGTACCCAGTATATTTATGTATAAAGCAAATGCATGAATACCAACAGATATTCATATTCCACTAGAAGCTTTATCCTTTTACCTATGTGTATGTAAATACACTTATTACATGAAAGGTTCTTCAAGAATTAGCTACAGATTATAAGAAAAACAGATACCTAAAGTGATTTCATGTCCCCATGTCGCATCTCATCATAATCGTGCTTATTGTCCACACATATTACTGAAAAGAGCTAAGCAAGCTAGTTAAACCAAAATATATATGTAGTTCTCATACTTACTATATTAACTCTACCATTGCATAAATACCAAAATACTACCACAGGACGGGTCTCTTACTAAAAAGTAAGGTAAAACTCTGGTCAGGTCAAGAATACACTACACTTTTCTGTCCCTTGATTATTACAAGAACTTTTACGATTTCTATAAGCATAACTACTTTAAGGATGGTAAGTATGGTAATAATATTGTATGAAAAGTTCAACTTAAATAGAAAGGTAAGTGCTGTAGCGATGCCGAAACTGAAGATGAGGTTCAAGCTGCCATCATAAAGTAGATGAAACGGCGGGGCTCAAATCACAGTGGATTACTAATTGGGTTGCAAAGTTGCTGTGGAAGTGGAACTTCACTTTTACTTACCTAAAGCAAAGCTATGAAAAGTAGTTTACCATTTACATCACAAGGGTTTAATGTTATACTGCATTGTAACAATAACCGCCTATGTGCATCTGTCTGCCATCTCAAACTATTCAAATCCATAAGCATTAGATTACATTACAAATATAGTTACACGTTTTATAAAGATTATTATATCTGTATTATCTGGTTATGCATATTATGTAAAGAAAAAGAATATCTGTCTGCACTGTCCTTTAGGGGTATAATATCCCGCTCTTGCTTTGATCTGATATGATCTTGGGCAAGAAGTTGACATAAAGAAAAGCTCAAGACTCTTAAATTAGTCGACGGCTGACACTCATCATCATTAAATTCGCGTTTCCTCCCCGCAAGCTCCAGGATTAAGTTGGTGATTTAAGACTTCTTCGCCGGCAAAGTACAGAGGTTAACTTAAGAGAGCGTTTATATCATCATACCTAATAGCACTGTATTTGCAAGATATTATCGTATATTTAATAAATGTACTCTACCTACTGTCTACCCATTCCTCCAAGCTTTAATCCATTTTTATACTTTCATTGTGTTGGATTAGCGTGTAATAATGTTTAATTTTTTTATCTATTCTCTTTTCAAGTTTTTCCGACTTGAGCATTGAAAACCAAGTCAGCTTCATTCTGAATCTCTCTTCCAATATTGCCTAGTGACAAACAGCTTTATCTCCATTGAACTCACATTGAACTTGGATGAAATCATACAGATAATACATAAGGAAGTATCTTCTAAGATTAAAATGTATATTATACAAATTGCTGCAGCTAATACTGTTATACTATTAATATAAAGACTAAGGTTGATTACACGAATCTGCACAATGACCGTTCCAAGATGTATAGATCCCCACCCATCACGCTGCCTTACAAGGTGATGTCATGCCCGATTTTCCCCAAAAATCGCACC
>JAQFYC010005345.1:0-14632 GCA_034694165.1 Tomocerus mixtus
CTACAATATTTGGTGGCAAATGCATGGGTTTCCGTGTGACCTCCTAGTATAAGTATACAATACTCTACTATCCTTGTTAAATAGTTCAATTGTCAATTACATACATCACATCATGATACCTCAGACCAGTCTCATGCACAATCAGACAAAATGGATGAACATTATTAAGTATTATCAAACTATCACATCATATCACATAGTACAAGTATAACCAAACATTTTCCCCTATCATATCACATAGTACAAGTATAACCAAGCATTTCCCCCTTAACTATGTTTATTATGCCAATTTATTTGTAAAAATATTCGTCTGCAATATTCCTATATGGTAAAAGTAAGAGGCATGAATGAATCATAGTATACTGTTGTGATGCCCTTATGTAAATAGTTATATTAAAAATGTCTATGTATTTATATAGTAAAGTAAACTATCATTCCCAATAAAGTCGGTAGGTATTTAGTATACTAAGAATAAGACAAATATCCACGGTACGTCTGGGGTCTGGACTGGACAATCTATAATCTATATAGGCATGTTTATACAAAATAAAATAACGTACTTTGTCACACAGCAGCTCAGACAGAAGGGTAAATAAATACAATACAAAATCCAAGCGAAACAAAATTATTCAAGTCCAATTTTTATATCTATTTATAATTCCTACGTACGTTATGTCGATATACAATATGTATAACGATAAGTAAAAGCAGTTGACATAATATTAACTAACTTTAAGTTTAATATAGATAGATAGTGAACCCTTTAGAAAGAGATAAGAAATACAAGACACTCTGTAAATAAGACAACACAAGGAATGAAATAACTACATAATCGACCAATGGAATCAGATAGAGTCAAGTCAGTCCTCTCTTTGACCCGGCTTTGCTCTGCTTGTTTCTTATTGAATAAATTCGTAAGTCGTAGACAGATGTATAATATTTACTACAACGCACATACATACATACGTAAGTAAGTAACGTATTTACCCAACTAACAACTATGTGTCCAATTACAAAACACATACATTATCTAGAGTAGTATAGATACTTATCTATTTTCTTTAAGTGATAAAATGACCATCCTATCCAAAAGAGTACATAAATAATAAATATTTGTATCTATATGGCTATAAAATGATAATGTCCCCATCTATAAGTAAATTAACTTAAAGCGTACAGAAATAAATCGCTGCTTCGCATTTACAAGACACTTGTTTGATAAGAAACGATTTGATAAGGGACTTAAGTTGAGATAAGAAGTTAAGTTAAGCCAAATCAACCACAAACTACACGGTACGGTCACACGGTCAGACCAGGCCAAGTCACGGCGTCCCTTTTACTTTATTATCATATCTTGTCAAGTCTCATCCTCATCTACAGAGCAGTACAGACAGACTATGTCCATAACCATTCACTCACTCAGACAAGACAAAATTAGATTGACAACTTTTAGATACTCACAATCTTAAAGTCTCGAACCTCAGCGCACATGTATAAATATGCTACATAGAAGTTTTAAGGGTTCATATGTAGGTGTACTTTGTATGCCCATTTTCATCTATATTTGTGTGTCTAGGCCATGCACTTGTTAGTTGCCATTAATAGGAATGTCAGTTAATATTACTTCTTGCTATTAGCATAGATAAGGCTTAAGAGACATTTTAACACCGGAAACTGCCGTAATCGCTCGTAAACTATCAACTAGTATCTCCTCATCGACTCATCAGTAAACTAACTGACAAAATCAAGGATAGGGCTCCTAGTGCAAAGCAATAAAGCAATGCAACCGTTCCTTTCGTAAAATTAACTTGCACAAAACCACAAAGCTTTTTTACAACAAAAACAAAGAAAACGTTAAATGCTTGGAACATAAGCAAATGAAGAGAAGGGAGGCTGCATCGCTGCTCTCCGTTTTTAAATGCATGTTAAATGTCGTAGGACCAAAGTGCCATCAGGCATAGGAACCACTAATATGGAATCGCTGGCTCTCTGTCTTATTTTTTGTTAACAATAAATAACTAATCAAGGATAGATATTAAAAATCGCATTGTCGACAATTTTGATGGCTTTTACTGGCGTTTCTTTTATGATAATATTGTCTTAAAATGTGTCCAAGAGATTTTAGTTTGCGAATATTTCAAAAATTACGTTAAAACTATTAAAGCCAGCAAAAATCTAATAGGTTTGAATTTTCTTGATTACGGAATTACAAATATGGGAAGCTCATAAATAGGTCAAGACGTAAAGAGTAAGTACCATGTCCCTTTGTTGCACGGTGTACCTACGAGCTACGACATTTATACAAAGGCATAGAAAAATATATTTCCCAGAGTTATGGTATTGTAAATGTATCGGGTTTTGTTTTTTCAGCATTGGGTTACCTTTAGGATATGATAGGGACGTGCGAGAGCCGAGAGCTAAACATTTTACTCAAAATTGGTTGTAAATAAGAGAAAGCTAAATTCGTAATAAAAAGCATATGTGATGAAATGAGTGCGAGCTCCAGAACTTTTTTAAAGGAGACGTTTAGTATCTTATCTTCTCAGTATTGTTCTCTTTACTCTTTATAAAACAGCAGATCATCAGAAGCAGAAACACCCACAGAGAAAAATTAATATTAACAATTTTCGACATTAAAGTAGAGGGCTTATTTATGGGAAGCTGGAAGAAAGAATGACATGATCTTTAAGATTTAACATCATGTGTTCATGTTGTGCGTATGATTTACTCCGAATTTTACTATTTGTCTATAATTTAGTAGACTTATGTATATTTTTGCGAAAGGGAATAACTCGTAAAAGCCATAAAGATTTCAAATCAACTAACAGCTTTCCATCCCACTATTAGGTAACATTAACTTGATGTGCTTATTATCTATAGTAAGCGTAAACTTTCTCCTTATGAAAATAAGCAATTGGCCATTACTGCATAAATATTACTCTACAGGGACTACATGGGCTTTAAATTAATACATATTATCCAGTTTAATCTTTTCTTCGCACAAACTCGCTATCATATCATGCACAAATAAGTCTTAAGTCTACAGAACATAAATTATTGAACATGCAAAAGGAATTAAAGTCTACACTTTTCATATGATTTTTTATATACCGTTATAATACATTATCATAATTTGGATGTTTTTTGTTGCGTATGGCATTCGTTTACGACTTGGCAATAATGAGGAATTGCAAAGAATTTATTTTTATTAAAATATGCCACTTAACACCTATTTATTGCTTATGGACATGCTGAATTAAATTACTGTTACTTATTAAGTACGATGTTTAGGTGGGTAAGGCGGTTCCCACAATAATAGATATGCTTTGATCTTCTAATACAAATTTTTAATTATCACACTTTAATACAAATTCATTTTTATCCTTTATAGATTTGTTTTTCCATCACCTCAGTCAGAAGGTACATACTATACATACTACATACAATTTGATGCAATACAGATAAAAACGGTACCCATGGATTATAATGCATAATGTAATTCTGACGACACTATCTCGATCAAATGTACGTAGCATATGCTAAAGATGTAGTAGGAGGCAGCAAGAAAGTAGATAAGCTGTCGAGACGTATTTTATTAAGATTTACAAATATAATATAATACATACTACAAAGCTGTAAGCGAAACGATAAATGTGAAATGTTTTATATTGTATACTTAATTGGACTTTTACTACAATTATAGCAACATTTTCGCATTTCACGTGAAATTATATGTTCAATGGAAAGATTTTATTATCCTGACAATACAGTTACAAAAGTTATATTTACATACATTTATAAAGCTCGAAAGTTACAGACGGAGATGACGGACAGCACCAGCATTCACATAAAGTGGTTTCTCAACCACTTAATAATGTACATATAAATATATGCTACGATTAACGTGGCTATAGGAATATTTAGGAATTAATTACTTAATCTTATACGACTGAGCTACTACTTTCTAACTTGCTATATATGCATAATTGACATAATTGTCGTATTAATTTCTACAGTGCAGTGTACGCGCTACAATTTTTCTTACTGTCTGGTTGTTTTGTTTGTAAAAAATTATCATGGTTTGCTAGCTGTATTGGATGTAGACGTAGAGGGATTTTTACGTGTAAAAGGGGAAATATTATATCAGAACTAAGTTGAACTAACTACACGTCATAAAACTGTGGATGAGCTGCTTCTCATCCCTCACACGTCTAGCTACAAATCTTAGACAGATCTTGATCTGTCTCTCGTTAAACTTTACTGTGCTATTGTAACACTAATGTCACATGGTAATACATACTTATATGATGTTTATACATGATAACATATATCTGTCCATATTCCTAGTACGTTAATATAGCATAATAGGTAGTTTAAATAATACTATTATATTATTTATATCTAAAAAGTATGCTGGAAAATCGACTAGTATTTATTGTAAATCTTTCCAAGATATACTTTTACATTGGACATTAGTATTGGACTGACAATGTACATATAAAAGATTTCTATTTCTCCAATGATGATACACAATACACACTCATATATTTCTAATAGTTAGCACATACGTAGCATGAGATGAGACTTTCGAGACTCTTCATCTCATCTTGGTAGCTTCTTTCTGCTATATTGAGCTGAACTGTTCTGCTAGACGTCAGTCAGCACTCGACTGCTTAATATCTCCAACTAGGAACTTTTATGATGACTTTCCTCACTTTTCTGGCTACCTACTTCATAGCTCATACTTCACACTTGTGCCCCTCCACACACCAAAAAAATCACAACTACTGGTGAGGGGTAATTGTAGCATCGTAAATCCCTGTGTATGTGTTATATGCTCAATAAACTCACTTAAAATGCAGACAAAAGTAGAATCAGGTGAAATCACGATTGGAATAGCAACACACAGTTGACTGTAACTAACGTTAATAAAGATATGTAAGTAAAACTATCTCATTTAGAAAACAAATTACATTAGACATACCGACCAGGAAGGATTTCTACAGAAATTAAGAATGACAACACTAAATTTTTGGTGGAAAACACCGTACATAGTTTTACCATGCATGAAATCGCAGTATTTTAAAGAATTTTATCAACTATTTTAATGTAGGTACATAGAATAAAGGTTAAAACATTACAAAAAGCATTACAGTTCCAGTAGAAATGATTTAGTAAATGGGAAAGCATGTTTGTAATGCATACATTCATGCTACATATGTGTACCAACGAAAAAGAAATGTGTACATAAGTATGTACCTACATGGTTAAGTATGCGTGGATGAGAATAACAATGTTACGCTATGTTTTGCTAACGTGGCGAAACTTCCGCCGATTCGTTTGACACAGAATTTCAAAGACAAATTACTAGTTTTTCTAACAAACAGAGCAGTTAGAATCGGATACTGCGAATACTAATAGAAATACTGCGCTTCTTTTATTGGCAATATAATACACACAAAGCTGTAGAATTTTCTTTCTCAAACGAAACGATAAATGTGAAATGTTTTATATTTCACTAATGTATATAAATGTACAAATAAATACCGAAATAGGTTATTATAGTAGTGTATTGTTTATGAGGAAATTCTAAGACTCGACTGTAGTATTTGTAGTACTATATTAAGTACATATAATCATAAACAAAAGACATGCTAACTTCTTTTTTTAAAGGAGCCTGCTACAATTATATGCTATTTTGAGTAAAAACAAAATCTTAAGTGGTTATACCCTACCTATACCTATTCCATATTATGCAAGTGCATATATAATGTCATCCTTAAGCGAAGGGTATATAAATAATAGGCATGACAAACGGTAGAATCCAGACGGGACCTTTTAATTATTTTAGTGTCGGATGGTGATGGTAAAATGAAGGGCTTTTCAACCATTAGCCCTTCATAAATGCCACACAGATACTAATAGTATGATTTAACATCTGTATGTATGTACTCACATATTGTTAGCAATACATCTGATGACCAAGACATAAAAAGTTGTCCGAATCCGTCGGGTCTCTGACTTGGTTTGGTTTGGTATGAGCGGTCAAGCTACTTATAAATTGTTATTCCTTTTTCTATACAAACTAATAGGACTGACAAGATCTAAAAGCTAAGCTTGAGACTGACCATGGATTTGCGTCGCGTAGAAGCACAGTAAAGTTAGTTAATAATTCTCGAAACTGATGACCATAAAAACAAAAGGAGAAGGGACAACGGGACGGAGAAGATTCCCATGTCATTCCAAGTTAACCAAAAGAGCTCAAGCCAAGCCAGGATGACCACCCTCGGATTTCTACACTACTTGACCTTTCCATATACCACCATTCATGTCCACGCTGCATGGCTTGGCTCTAACTCGTAGCTAATGGTTGTAAGTAACCGTTTATTACTGAATGGACATACATATGAAGCAGATCTGCATTATTTGTATTAGTCATAAGGTTAATGCTAAGTTTAGTTAAGGGATGCTTTGCTGAGTCATCTTTTTTCCATAGTTTATCCTAGTATTCCTCTCAAAAGGTCTTTTATTGTTTTGGTATGTCTTGACTTATTGCTATTACTCTTTTATATTGCATCGGCACTACTAAATGTTATACATACTAATACTACATACCTATATAAGTATTAAGGAAATATTTTCTTTCTTAAAATACCTATAGGCACTATTATTTGTAATATTGACCATACAGTACGCATAAGTCGTGCCTTATAAACTTTTTGTAGTGTATGCATAAATATCATTATATGTATAAGTGGCACATCGCCCTTCTCCCTTTCTCTTACTGTCATGTCCATGTCATGTCATATGGTGTCCTGTTCTATGGCATTCTGTAGCGTGGCTCGTTCCCAGGTTGAAACTTCAGTGGGCAATTCTAGTGTGTTATTGTACGTACTTAGTATTTACACATCTACATTGTGCCCGAGAGTGTCCCTGTCATTGACACTTTTGTTTTTACCTTTCATTCATGGGATTCTTTTTCATTCCTTGAAAATACTAATACATATACGTATAAGTAGTATGTATAGGTAATTATATTTAGAATAGCCATTGCATTGTAGGCACCTAGAGCTACTACATATAGTTAACAAATGTATTTCCATGGTCATGCCTAGCGTATGTGCATACACTTAACATTTTTCAACTTAAAAAGGACAATCTTTTCGAATTGCAAAGTAAAGCCTTGTACAGATAATGTAAGAACAACAATTGTGCCCTTACTTCTTATTGTACCCTGACCTGAACTGACCCAGAGTATTTTGCATGCACAAGTACATGTTTGAGCAATTTGGGTACAAATCGAATTTAACATCTATCGAGAGTTGTAAATTAATTATGCTTACTTTCACTCCTCTTACAGTGCATTATGCCCCATTTCAACCCGAACGAAGTACAACTTGCAGTAAAAGTTACTTCTTCCTGATGCTCAAAACATTGTTACAACAATATCATGAAATTAAAAATGTGCATGAGTTAGTATGCATTATATGCATTTGTTGTCTTTCATTCATAGAAAATCCCATTCAGAAACGTTTAATTTATAAACAACAAAAATCTAGTAATATGTTATGTATCTGATACCATACGATGTAAAGGGTATGTATGCTTCATCGATAAAAAACTTACTCTCGTTGAGTTGAATTGAATGTAGTAAAATGCAAGTTCAGCAAATAATAATGGTTTCCTTGTTGTATTCAGAAAATAGTATATTATGTACCACTTAGGTAAATACGTAGTAAGTAAAGATACCAGTAAGTATAGCTATAAGTTATATACTTATCTTTTGATGGTAGATATACGATGTCCAACACCGTACTAAATTGCTTGATTTGATATATCTGTTAACCTTACTGTTACTTACGATCATTTGGTGGCATTGCACTAAATACGTACGGATATAATGCCCCCAAATATTATAAAATCTTGGATTATGATATGATTTTCCACTTATACAATAATTACCTATTCATTTCCATGTGGCTCATATAAATGTATAAAAATAAAGTAGTTCTATAAGGTATCTTATTACTTATTGTATATATTTTGTTTACAAAGCTTAGTTCTGGATCAATAATTCCCTTCCAGACGCAAACCTAACTTATGTACTAACCTTTTTGCTACACATACAAAGAGTCTAGTTTTGTCTACTAATTAAAAGTCAAGAACCGATAACCAACCAATTACCTGCCAAGCCAACACATCATGCATGTACGCGTAAATATAAGTAGACGATTTACAATAAGCTGATTGTTTATTTTGATCCTTTCTTTATAAATACCCCTACACAATGGCTTAATACACTGCCAGGAGGGGTTTGTTACGAGGACAAGTCAGTAGCTGCTAAGTAAAATCGGTACTTATTGTTAGTACACAAGGATTGCAAGGAAACGGTCGCAGAAGAAATGACTCATCATCAAGAATTAGAGTTATTGTCGCCAGAAGTACAGAAATCAGAACCAGAAGAGTAAAATCGAACTCAACTTCGGAGAATTATTAGATTATCTGTACTTTCCTGCTAAGGATTGCAATTTGGATCTATGTACGTAAAGTTATTCGTCATGCCACACTTCTCAACAATGATTAGGAAAAGGCAACAATATTTTGGTTTGAGACTTAAATATGCGCATTAAATATTGATGATCTAAATTACATTACATAAAATTATGCGATAAGGATATTTTTGATCCAATTAATTAATCCATTAGATTATGTAGTGGCTGTTCAAAAATATTTGTAATGTTTTAACACTGTGTATGTGCATGCCAATGCCAACACACTTTGAAGCATCATCTTTATTTATAAATTTTAATATTACTCGATCTCAATTCAATTATAAATTGCCAGTTCCTTTTAGGTTGAGATAGTTAGTAAGATTGAATCGGCAGCGTAAGCAAAAGATGTCTACATTTGTGTGTCACATTTACTTAACGTCGCAGTAGCACAATTATTACGATTGAAGAAATGGAGCTATAAAATGATCCAGAAGACCACAACCACACTGCGTATTTTAAGTAGTCGCATGGACGCGTGACGTTTCAATGGAATGCAATCGTCCGTCGAGTACGAGTCTAAGAAAGTCAATTCAAGATAAGAAATAAAGAGTTGAGAGCTTACTGACATTTTGTGCAAAATATTTGTGCATATTTATCTTAAATGAGTTGCGTATTATTTATATATAAGTAAGTTGATGTGCTGTGGGCAGAGGGTACAATAGAGTAAGTATGAAGCAAGTCTAACTAAGCCCTGTGACTAATAGCCATGAACAAGTATGACTAATTTACGATTAGTTACATTCAATACTAATATACGTGAGTTATTTGAGAAGAGAAAGTAAATGTGCTATGTGTTCGGTCCTTTATTATGTGTAGAATTAATATTATATGCATACACGCAGATATAAAGTGAGATTTATGTGCTGCGTTGTATTTACATGTAACACCAACGGAAAAATTTTACTATGATGCGCTTTGTCCTGTGCCAATATAATTGTAATTTTTTGTGGTTTATTAAAGTTTATGATATTATGATCATGATGATTTTTTGTAGCACGTAGTACACACATTTAAGTAGCACTTTTTAACTATTTATATTAAACTATCAAGACTGACCTTTTAGCATTATATTACTTTTGCTATTACTTACTGAGTAAGTTAGTTAAGTTAGGTAACGTACTGTAAATCAAGTTGGATTCATATTGTAGACAGAAAGGGTTAATTAAAAGGCAAAGGGATAAAATATTCCATCATCTTACCTCCATAGTTTTCCTAAACTTTTGGATAACTCGGCGTTGTGGAGTTGAGGATACTGTTCGGCTAGCCTTCTACGGGCTGCTTTAGCCCAGACCATAAATGCATTCATGGGACGCTTTACATGCCCGTTACCCGGACTTGCTTGTGCTGATCTGTTAAAAAATATTATTAAACGATTAATTTTAGTCTACTTTATCCTTTCATGTTCAATTAATTAGTTTATATACAATTACATAGGCAAACGT
Source organism: Tomocerus mixtus (assembly GCA_034694165.1). Classification (NCBI taxonomy): domain Eukaryota; kingdom Metazoa; phylum Arthropoda; class Collembola; order Entomobryomorpha; family Tomoceridae; genus Tomocerus; species Tomocerus mixtus. The sequence goes on from JAQFYC010005345.1 coordinate 9,995, forward strand.
CATAACGATAATATCTATTTGCATAATATAGAGTATGTAATTAATATAATATACATATGTGTACTATGATATACATATTTGTACTTTCAAAAAAGGGCAATCCTATTTGGATATAATGCGTTTTTTATAGCAGCTCAATTGGAATACATAGGTACTACCTTTAGTGCATGAACTTCTACTAATGCATTTATAAAGAAAAGAGATATTACCATTTTGTTTTTGGGCTCTCAACTTTGTAAGAAACATATCTACTAGCTAACAAGCTTACGTAAAGTACCGCCTTTGTAGTATATTTTATTTTATATTATATGCATTAACCTGCAATCCTACACATTCAAGTCTACCGATAAAAATGTGTAGCACCAAAGAACTTTCACCTGTTGATTCCTAAAGCAAGGTACATACAAAGGACCTTATGGAACGTTCGCTTAAGTTAACACAGGACTACTCATTATTTTTCTCGTCTTATGGAATTTCATTCTAAAATGTATCACAACCACAACACACCTTGCAATGCGTACAGTGCTGAAATAATTGTCATGCGGTCAAATACATTTATGTAATATACTGTATGTTAATGCATACGCATAATTTGAAATGACTCTCTATGAAAATAGGATGAAGGCTTTCTCCGAGAAAATAGTACAAAAGATCATGAATAGGAGACAAACTCAAGTTTAAAGATATACTTAAGCTTTACAAGTGTATATGTACATAAGGAATAACAATTGACAAAGAGGAAATGAATGTATTATTGTATTGTATTGCAGATAAGGCAAGGGGAGTTAAATAAAGTGAATTTATGTTACATAGAAAGTAGATGAAAGTATTTAAACATTTAAAACGTGAGTAAGGCCAGGGTCGAAAGAATTGCTAAAGAAAAGTAAGATTGCATGTCTAATCTAAACTAAATGTGGTTTAGTAGATGCATTATAGTAAAGCTAAATAGATCCACTGGATAGAAATGATAGAAGTATTTGTGTGCGGTGGGTGATGTGATGTGAGTGTGACTTGACTTTGACTTGACATGATGTTAACTTTACATAAAGCTCAATGGAAAATACTCACTTCTTTGTATTGGAAACAATGGACCAGTCATAGCCCTGTAATACTTTAGCGGCAGCCTTATCAATCTCAGCTAAATTTTCCCCTTCTTCAGAAGCCATTTTTAATTGAATCAATTAGCAATTCAATCCGATCAAACTCAACCGAATTAACTATGTAAACTAATCCGGAAGGTTTTTTGTTTTGGTAATTCTTTCCCTTCAAAATCTGAGAAAATTAAATTGTTTCTCTATTTCTTCCACCACAATTATTCCAAACGAATAGTATAGATGATCCTTAAGAGTCACTTAATATATTGTTATCGTTCCAGATTGACGGAGTAATCTTCATAACTAATATTCTTAATGGAATTTTTCACGGTAGGTATTGTTTGCGAAAGTCAAACTTTTTTGAAACTGTATGTATCTGTTTCTTTTAGGAAATTGTGTGTGATCTTTTCAAATTGTATGATTGTATGAATCTGTCTCTATTTGTGTTCAGGACTAATAAGCACGCACGCACACAACGGTGAGATTGAGATACATATAATAATATAATGTGCCTATATAATGGGCGAGACAGGGTTTGTTTGTATTTTTGTGAGTGAAGGTGTTTTTTGTTGTCATGTTAGGTTATAAAATGACGTGACATGACGTTAGTTTTCAGTTGACGAGATAATTTCTGCACAAACGACTTGCTCAAGAAGTGCTCTTGTCCAAATCCAGTAGCCCTTGAAAATCGGAGCAAAGATCAATTAGAAAAACTGGTTCTTCTCTCTCTGTCTGTGAGTGAAATCAGTATTTGAATGAGAAAGAGAGCTGGCTGAGGAGTTTATTCTCTTCTCTCTGAGTCTTACTATTATGAATGAATCTCATTCACCCCTTTGCATGTATTCCTCTATTCTATGGTACTGTATGTATAATACTCCACGTTGATTTTAGTAGTTTACTCGTCGAACTTTAGCTTCTGAGCTTCTTCGTCTTCTTAAAGACAAGTCAGAATGAGAGAAAGACGGAGGATAGCAAAGAGTAGTAAGGAAGGCAAGGCACGATTTAAAATCTTATGTGTGTACTTTATGAATGTATGTAACCTATGTGCATAATGTATATACGTACATACATACATACATACATAATCTTTAAGGATACTTACATACCGTATACAGCCCTCTCATCCTTTCTTTCACTACATACTGTAATGTAATTGTACTACTGTTTACTTGTATTGCATTGCTACATTTATGTGTTATACTTACGATCTTAGGGATCATGTAGATACGATGTAATTTGGAATCTATGTATCTCTATTTCTTTACCATGATTTACTTTAGCTTAGTTTACGTTCACTTGACTTGACTTATAATGTGTTTGAGAGGAAGATTCTCTTTACTCTAAACTCCGCCTTCCCAATCTTCGGCCAACAAGACGTGAGACTCACAACATTTTAGGTATGTACATGTTTTACAACTTATTTACTATACCTAACTTCACAGCGAGTTAAGTAAATACAATACAAAATGCGTTTGTTCAAACATTAGTGCATAAATAAGTAAATATTTAACTGTTTCTTTATACATAGAATGAAAGACACTTTAATACAAACAAGTAATACAAACTGCAATTAATTATAGATGTACCTATAAGTGCATTTATTTTTATTCAAATACATTTTGCATTTCTTGATATTTGTGTACCAATCTCTTTGGAAATATAGGTATATATCTATAGGTACTTGCCTATAGCTTTATGAAACATTTTAATTTGCAATAAGCTTTGGATCATTTGTCATTTGTAGTGCATTAAGCTGTTTAAGATTTATGATTGTATCGTTTTTAGTTTTTACTATTATTCTTTTGTAGCTAGTTATGTCGAAGAAGGAAGAGGAGCTGTATTGCTGATTTGTAAACTATATGCTCAGGCAAATGCATCTTTTGGCATGTAAAATAAAACCAATTACAATTACAAGATTATGAGTATATTTGTATTTAAGGAGAAATCGTGAACATAATAATACGATTTGGATGGAATCTGGGTGTGTTCGTTAATAGTAGTGTGAAACAATTCCATTTATTTAATCATTAACGCACCCTGGGGGCAAGGTGCTACGTATCTCTTCATTACAATCAATGAATGAACAACGACTGTTAATTTGCTTGTTGCTGTTCAAGTATTTTCTGCAGTGCAGTGCAACAGTTATTTACCAATTATATTGGAAACACACAAATGCTATACTCGGACATTTCATTGTTAAATTCGTTACACCGACGACATCATCAGTAATTGCAATTACTTAATAAAATATATGTATCTAAACCACTGTACAAAAATTATTATTATTATCTTAAAGTGAGAAGCTTGCTTCAACCTTTAGCCTCCCTATTTTCAACCTGATGCAGGATGTGGGTATGCTAACTTCCACCTGTTGAACTGTTTCTGCCTCAGTTCTTAACCTACTAGCAGTTTAATTTAGTAAATTAAGTATAGCAATGAGTAGCATATGAAGCGCGCTACGAAATATAGAATTCCAGATAGCAACCCTAGATGTAAACATCTTTATTCTGGAACATGGTCTATATCATTTATGTTCACTATTGTGCAACACTGGGTAATATTAACTATCGTTTGTATAAGTTATTTCCAGTTTCTGCAATACCATCATTATATGATTTTTGCAATATTATGCAAGATAAGTCGTAAACAGAAACCTTCAGTGGAATTGTAGATTTAGAACAGGACGAAGTGCGCCTTATAATTAGGAATAGTAGTGGCGCGTGTATCGTTATAAACATAAGCAGTTTGTTGATTACAAAATCTAATTCGGGCAAACTTGTGCTGTCATATGCAGATACTAATTATAAAATAGCAAAGATTACATTGCATTGAATCTACATCCACCCTCACTCCCATTCTGCGATAGAAACTATCCTGATTCGACGACATTCCATTGGGCAGAATCAGTTCGCTCTTGAGATTTTCCTTGTAAATTGCACTTATCTGCATAACCTCATTTAAATTTTGATTGTTAAGCAAAATTGTTTTATTGGGTAGTCGATTTTAAGTATTACTATGTGCATTTTATAGTAATCACAACACTTTATCCAATATATACTAGTATTCTATAGGTGCTATATAGATATACCAATTTACCCCCGGACAACATTATTCCTTTGGAACATTTAAGCTGTTATTGAAAGAATTTTTTCCATAAATGGTTCATATACAGTAGAGTCACAGTTAGACAACACATATTCCAAAAACAGAAAACAATCCATGCTCAGTAATTTTAACCAAAGAGCAGAAATACAACGTGAAAATTAATTGTAAGCAAATAGGTATTTATGTTGCATTTTTATATGCGTTTTATATATTTTTATATGTGGCATAGTGTGCAAACTCAAATCTTTGGGGCAATGACGATATAATTTTTAAAACATATATCAAAGAGATGATTGCGATGAAAAGTTGTAGTTTATATTTATTAACATCAGTATAAGTAGCATCATCAAAATTCCAAAAACATTTTGCAGATAATGTTTGGTGTAATAAGGACATTATAATGTTTCGGGGTTTAACTGTCGTCGTCGTAGGATTTTGT
>JAQFYC010005346.1:0-14629 GCA_034694165.1 Tomocerus mixtus
ACGGACGGACAGACGGACGGACAGACGGACGGACGGACTGACTGTACGAAAGCATATCCAGCTTCGCTGGTAATAAATATGCAATGATGTACGAAAAATGTATTTACTGTATATTAATGTGTTAACAATAATAATTAAAATGCAAATAATTAATAATTATCACATTTCAGATACTAAGGGAGGGAATTAGTGGAGAATTCCATTTTATTTGAGTTTTCCTACTACTGTAAAAACTAAGGTTGCGGAACCGTGATAAAAGTTTTACTACATATTATACAGCAAAATAATTACTTACATGCGATTGGAAGTATATCTTTGCGTACTCTAAATTAGTGGAATCCACAAAACTTTGAACTTTTAATTAGATTCGAGCAATAAGTTGGATCGATTTTTTAATTATTTGTCTTAAATGTTTGAGAAATAGTTTGCATTGAGTAGGTACGTGCCCATAAAAGGCAAGACACTTTTGTTTTGCAATTTGTTGCTTTGTAAAATTCCTTTGGTGTTTTTTCATTCCTTTTTGGTTAGTTAATCCTTTGTTTTATGACAAATAAAAGTCTCGTTTCATAACAAAAATTGAATAATATGTGTTGCATATCATAAAAATGTAATTTCGAGTTCGTTATGAATGTAAATATGACAGGCAATGCATTTGGGGAAATAAATTTTAGAACATAATTAAATTATTTGATGCAAATGTCGGTTTATTGATAAAAAATAATCATAATTTATGCCAATTATGAATTTATTTAGGCAATTCTGGCAACGGGCAATCCACCGTATCCGTAGACAGATGGGTATCCAGCAGCGTAAGCCAAAGGAAGTCCAGCGTGGGCAACGGCAACTGGGGCAGCTACATGGACGGCTGGGGCGCTGTAGGAGACGGCGACTGCAAGAAAATTCAAAAATTTAGGAAAATGTTCTCTTTTAAAATTGCACAATGAACACCGCAAGAAAATAATTGCAATTCCTGTACCTGGGGTGGCAACGTGTTGGATAATTGGGGTGTGAGCAGCATAGGCGTGGCTTTCGGCAACGGAGTAAGCAAAGTTTCCTCCGAGGCGATCAGACTTGATAACAGCAGAATCAAAAGCTGGGGCACGGCTAATAATGGTGGCTGGGGCGGCGACCAAACCGGCGGAGGCGACGGCGGCGATGGAAAGGAGAGCAAAAATGACCTAATAACCCCAAACAAATTCGCAAATTAATTAGCAAATTTGAAAAGAAAGAAATACTGAAAAGTGAATTAAATAAAATGCATCGATATACAGAGTGTTGCAAAAATATTTAAATATAAATTAATTAAAAATACCTTCATGATGAAGTTTGTTGGTTTTGTTTTGTGAATTGGTTTGCTTTGGATTCTGGACAACAAAGTGACTGATGGGCTGTTCAACTCTCGTCTTTGCTTATATACTCCATTAGACACACACCCAAAAAACTGCAAATCAGCAAAAAATAATTGCGTCGCTCTCGTTTAATTATGCATACCTTTTCAGCAAAAGAGACGACAACAAAGCCTGAAATGGAGAAGTATCTGTACATAATAATATCTGTATTTACCTACGTAGGAGATGCATTGCATGCGGATGGATGGCTACAGGAGCATTTTTTGGTCTAGTTATTCTTAGTGAGAAGTGCCCTGCCCAAAGCCCAAGAATGACCTTGACGGAAGAGGAACTCGTCTTGCACTTCTCAACATCTCAACTCTAACACATTCCAAATCCTATTGCTTATAAAGTCATCTTATTGAACTAATAATTTATATTCGTTTCATCGTTAGTGTGCCAATCTCAACAATATCTGTAACATTATAGTATAATCACTGAGCGGTAGCCGTAGCTAATTCCACATTTGGTTTTCTTTGTAAAGGAATTGTGTATCTACTATTGATTATGCCTACACTCTCACTCTTGCTACATATTAGGTAGTAATGCCACGCCACGAAGATATTTGATTTAATATACATTAAGAAGCTAAATAATTTATATAGGAGCATCCACTGATGTTCCTTACATTACAGCTAATTATTAACACATTAATTGTTTACTAGTTTAGCCATCTCTTTTTATTTCTATTACTCTAAATTATATGCCACAGTTCAAACTATTTGCTCTCCAAAGATCTTCTGAATTGCCTTTAGTTTCTTAACCTACTCCTGGAAATATTATTACTAAATAAATAAAAGAATATTAGTTAATCTTATTTATTAAGTTTGTGCTGCTTTTTCTGTTAATTTTTCAATTTAGAAATAAATAGTTTGCTAGTCAAATTGTTTTAGGGCATTACATTTGAAACTAGAAATCAATAATGGATTGCAAAGACTTTCAATAAATCGGGAATTTTCTGGCAATTTATTAATACACATGTGTAGTAGATTTAAAACGCAAAAATTAAAGATACCGTTTGCAGAAAATAAGCTTAAACAACCCCCAACATAAAATTTCAAACAATTGCAACCCTGACAGCTTTAATCCTTGTTGAATCTCAAATTTGAAGAAAATTTAATAACCGATTTCACATAATTTGCAAAAGTTGTTGAGAAACAGTTGTCGCAGAAGAGACAGATGACAGACCCAATAAGAAAATACCCTCACTCAGTGCGATTAAGTCAACTTGAGGGAAAAAAAAGTTGAAGAATTCAAAATGAGTTTCCAAATTCCATCATAATTGGTACAAAAATAGCAAAACATTCGAATACGAATATTATGACTTCTTCTCCAGGCCAAAAATAATCCTGAAGAAACAATCGTTATACAGAACAGTTAGAATTATAATTCGACGGCAGATTTTCAGTTGGCTTTTAATTGCTTTTAAATTTTTTTCAGTATTTCCCTTTTTGGCAGTCTTCTCAAGCACAGATGTAAAATTACATGAATCATTTACTTCAAAAATCAGATTTAAATGATATCGCCTCCCTATAAATGAAAAGACGGGAAAGTCAAGTCTTTGTGGAAGAAGACAGCGTAATAATCCAAAGAAAGAGAATTTAACTAATTTTCTAAAGAATCAAAACGATTTTACCATTTTAATAGAGTACTCCCTGGAGTTAATTGAATGATTTCTTTTGGGGGAATTATATCGACGATTTTATTGAAAGTTGAGCTTCGGCCAATTTTTATCGTAAAGAAATTTGAAAATTAGCTCTAATGCAGTCTTGATTCATATATGGAAAATTAAGTTTTTTATATTTGAATTCTAAAGGAAATTGAATTTCCGCCATTTTAATTCAGTGTAATAGTTTAATGCTGCAGAATGATAATAAATTTTGTCATTTTCACTAACAATAAGTCAAGTCTCCCTAATTTTCATTTATAGGTGGTGATGTACTATAGTATATTATTATGTGTAATGTTTGGATATCATAATCTTCTATTAGTCTGAATTTACTTTAAATCTTTAAATCAAAGTACCAAAATGCGACGACGCATCTTGCTGGAATATAGGTTACAAAGAGATATATAAGTAGATATAACAAAAATTCTTTATTAGGAGCAGAAACTCGTCTGGAATGAAAAGAAAAACAAGTAGAACCCATACGATTTTTTTTCACACGGGGAGCCAAAGCTCAGGAATGTTCCAGGTAAGTAGCGAAGGCTGCAAAGTGACGTCAGAAATACAAGGACACCAAGAAATGGAATAATGTAAGGAGATGGTGCCATCAGAAGCTGAAAGGCCAACACTTTGTCGGACTTTAATTTGGAAATCCAATCAGGCTTCTCTGAATGAACAGAAATCATAATGTAATGATATATGATGGGGAGTTTTAACCTTGGAAAGATGTATTTTATTTAGGATACCTACCGTTTGTGTTTAATTATTAATACTTTTAATGTTAATTATTATTACTTCTGAAAATTGTTAAATGTTTAAAATACGTAAGGCGCATTCATTTTGCATTTGCATTGACTTGATATTCTAGAACTGTGGGTCCAGTGAAATACCATAGCTGGAATTAAATACTAGTACTCAAATAATAGTTGGTCGTGCCCAATTCAATTTAATTTCGTTATAATCTTACAAATTCTTATAATTGCACTTTCGCAGCCAGACAATGAGAAACCCGTATCGCATCGCCTTGAATCGCTCAGAAAAGAAACAAGTAAGATATCTGCATAAAGTTAGATATTGAAAGTTTGTCTTCGGATCGTCATTTTCAAATATAAAATTAAATGTGTGTATTAAAACTGTCATTAGATGAATAGTGAAACTTTGTATTCATTTGCTGAGTACTAATTTTGCAGGCTAATTTATTTTCGCTGATTTTCTCTGTGAATGCCTTAGATATCTCACCTTTTCAAAGATGAGTCATAATATTTTTAGCTACAGAAAGTTTTTACACCTTAAATAACAAATAACCAGTCGATAAGACTAGTTATTTGAAGGTGCATGTTAGATTCCAATTTAGTCTTTCCATGGTAGAGGTAATCAAGAATTGAGTTACAAATTGAAGCAATTAATTTTGCATGTTACATGGTTGTCAGATAATAGCAGATACTGTATCCCTGCCACTTTGTCAGGTTTTCCTGGTATTGCTATGAAATTCGTGAATCGTGACACACAATTGCAATGGAGGAAATGTATATGAAATATATGAAATGTGTAGCAGCACACCCAGGGAGTTGTAACTGCTCGCTTTATTATACAGCATTCTGATGCACATATTATGACTATTTTATTACACTTATTGGTAATTTCATTAAAATCAGTCAAAAGTTCCTGGGTGAAAATTGAAAATAAAAAATTGAAATGATAAATATCAGCCGATTTTGATATTCAAAATCTTCATTAAATTTGTAAGAATCTCCCTGTATACTAAACGTATTTTGGCATTTGAGGAAATGCCATTTAATTTGTGTTAACATTGAGTAATGTAATTCATGACAGGTGATGTATGACTATGACGAGAAGTCTATTCACTCATTATATTGTAGTTATATTACTTATAGATAAGCTATAATGCATTTTGCAAGATTTTGACTATAGACAATATAAATAAACTTAAGCTGAGTGTGCAGCCTGCATATCTACTAAATGACTACCCTCACCCTGCAATCTGCTTTTGCATGCAGTAGTGTGTCGCACCCTCTTAAGCCTATTTCTCTTTATACAGTCTGCACGTTCAAGTATTATTAGGTGCCTGCCTGTTGTATTTTCACTTGCATTATAGGAAGACTACCATAACTTGGCCTAAAACTAACATTTTTGAAATCCATTTAACCTCTGTTATGAATTAAGCTCGGGAATTCCCCCTCATTGCCTTTGTCATCTAAATTCATGCTGATATTCAAGCGTAATCGGAGAATCCATAAAGTATCCTAATTACTCTGCACAAAAATATATTTAACATACAATAAATTTTATTTAGTAATTATACAAACATTCTTATGGGTACGTATAATTAAAATTACGTAGGTATTAGGTATACCTTCATTGTACCATGAATGTTCAAACGCAGTTACGATGATAGCCTACGGTAAAAACTGGATAAAGTCAGTTCTGCTAACAACCATAATATTTTTGCGTATTTTGAGAGAATGAAGGAATTTTATGTTACATAAATGGAAGTTGAATACAAAGATAAACTCAACAAGATAATTTAAATAGGTTTTCAGTTTCTGTAGCACTCTATATTGTACGGTATTATTTAATGGTTCCGTCGACAATGACTCTCGCAATTTCAAACCATGCATCCACATTTTTAGGATGATTGGAGACCTTTAATTCTTTGTTTACTCTTGTAATGTTATATTGAGGAGATGCAAAGATAACGCATTCATACACCTATCCATAAACAGAGGAAATCATGTGAACTGGGCTAAAAATATCATCGCATCATGATCACAAATCACAATCATCGTCACCCATCCGCTGAATATCGGAGCCCTTGGCCCATACAAACAACACTCCCTTTATTTATCTTTACGCTTAATAGTACGAATACGAAAGTTAAAAATTTGTGAGACTAATCGTCGATAACAGTCGTCGATCACAAACATATAAAAAGGCAGTTTCCGAAAGAAGTTCATCATTCAAAATCACTTTTACTTACATTACAGTCTAACAAAAACGCATCTCGCATCACAATACCACAATCCTCTCAAGACAGTAATCCACTTATTGGAGCTTCAAGATGAGAACCGCAGTTATTTTAATCGTTGCTATCTGCGCTACTGTATTACTTGTTGTAAATGCAAAAAGTGGTGATAATTCATTTGCCCCGTCAGGTATTAGAACAATTTTTACATTCAATACACGAACAAACATTTACTAAGGTAGATTTTTTTATTGGGTGTGATTAATTTTTTGTATCAGAACCTAAAGCTGTTCTTAGCAGACAAAAGAGAGGGTATAAATATGGATATGGACACGGTGGAGGATTCGGAGGGGGTGGCTTTGGCGGTGGAGGATTCGGAGGGGGTGGCTTTGGAGGGGGAGGATTCGGCGGCTTTGGCGGCGGCGGCTTTGGGGGTGGAGGATTCGGCGGTGGTGGCTTTGGAGGGGGAGGATTCGGCCATGGCCACAAAAAATATGGTGGCTTCGGTTTTGGAAGTAAGTCTTTTTGTATTTGCCAATAATCTATTATTTACACTTAACTGTTGGTGAATAATATTGAATGGGATTCTTTTTTGTAAAAATAATTTTCTCGTATTTTAGGATAAGGCTTCTGAATTCTGTTCGTCTCCCCTCTCACTAAAGCAACATACTCCGAACTCGAACGAAATTACTCAACATAGTTTACCATAACAAAATAATATAGTGTGGTACAATAATATGCATATAAGTACAAGTATAAGTATAATAATTACAATACATTATTTACTGTATCGCTGCAACTTACGTTTTATACATAATCTACTGATATCTATAGCTACTTTATTTATTATAGTATTAGCATAGTAAATGGGATTATGTGTAGTACTATTACACCCATGTGAATAAATTAAACAAATGGCAAAAGATGAATTAGTATATAATGTTTGGTTTCTCATGTTCTATTCACATTTCTTAAAAGTCACATATTATTAAGTAGCGGAAACTACTTTATACGAATACGTTGTCTGGGCGTCTGTGCATCCGTCCGTCAGTAAACACGATTACTTTTGAACGGATTGAGATGAACCGTTTCAACTCAGTATACGTCCTTTGTGGGACGAGAGGACGACACCCTGCTAATATGGGTCAACGGGTCACTGAGTTAGGTCAATTTGAAATATACATGGATGATAGGGAAATCCATGAAATTTGTCCCTACAAAATATTTTTGAAGTTTTTGAGGTAAGACCGGATTTACACCGATCTCAACCATTCTGAACATTCCAACGAGTCTCTATAACTTTTTTCTCGTTTTCGAAAAAATTTTAGTTCATAGAGTTGCCTGGGCATGAGCATTTGGGCATTATAGTAGAGAGTTGCCTCGGCATACGAAATATGAGCTTACATTTAGTGTGCATACAACAATGGCATACCAGAAACATAATATATGGACCACATCAATGAGAGGTGTAGCATAAGCTTTTACTTGTACTTTTACTTTTACTAGGCAGGCAACAGGGCGTAGAAAGGTCACTGATATATAAAATACAGTGCTTATGTGGTAGAATAGGAGTTCAGGACACTTTAGAAAAACAGGGTCCCCCTTACGCACTTGTTAAAATTTAAAACATAAAAATAAGAGTGACTGTTTGTTCTATAATTAGCAATAGTAAAGCCAAAAGAGTGAATCTATTGAACCAAAAATAGTTACCAACGTAAAACCTCAAAGTGGAAAAACTATTTACAACATTTTTCAGCTGACGAACATTGACATTTTGATTTTTAAATGACATAAGGATGGACTTCAAATTTAGCAGTAGCTGCTGGGAGCTTATGGTTCCATAAGCAGCAGAATCAATGAGAAAATATGCCGCACTCAGGGATACAACACCCATAAATGGGAAAAATAGGTATTGAAGGATTCCAAAACGGTGATACATATTAATTGATATAAATGTTGCAAAAACGGACACGTTGAATATGATTGTCATTATACTAGGCCACATAATTGTTCGGTAGCAGTCGTTGTACTGGACAGCAAGAATGGTAATTTGTCGGTAGGTGTTTGCTACATTTTGTAATATACTTTCAGTTTCCTCAGCGAATCTGATCTGCTCGACTTTGCGTCTTTAAAAATAATAAGAATATTATATGTCAAGTTTTTGAGATTAAATTTTTAATGCAAGTAAACAGTCAATTACCTTAACTCATAGCACCAGAAGGAGAAACACTGATGGGGTATATAAGTGAGGTAGACGTAGAGGTAGATGTTGCAAAAATTGATCGACATTAGCAAAAACTCATTCGGAATGAAAAGGAGGTATGTCCAAAAGGATTTTTCTTCACATGGAAGAGAGCCAATAGTGAGAAATGTTCCAGATATGTAACGGAGACTGCATGGCGAGGCCAGATATACAAGAACGGCAAAAATAGGCATTATGTATGAAGCTGGTGCTGATAGAAGTAGAAGTACTAAGACTTTGTCTGACTTCATTTTAGACATCCAGTCCGTTTTGAAAGATGCGTCTAAATAAAATTAAGAGTAATTATAATTCCGTGAACATTGACCAACTCCATGAATGTTTGGTATCATATTTAATCCTCTTATAACGTTTTAGGTGATACCTCTAGTAATTAATGTGCTATTGCATAAACGGACATTCGTAAAGTAATGTTTTAAAAGGCTTTTTAAACGTATGTATGTTCATTATTTTATAAAACGATAGGATAATTCTGCATGTATTTAAATTAATTTTATTCTTTCCTCGAAGATAACAATGATATATTGTCGAGTCGAGATATTGGCTTTGTGATTTAAGAAAATTGTAAATAAAAGTTGAGTGGAGCCTAAATAATCCGTTAAAGTAAATTGTTTGTATATCAATCATGGGAATATCAAAGGAGTTTGTTTTATTATCTTTAATACTTATATTACATACTTATTAGTAATTTTTAAACAGTTAATAAGCTTTGATTAGTTTAGTTACCTTTTACTGTGACCCACCTCTTTTCGAACAAGAGTAGTGAGTTCATAAAGTGCATAATTTCTTTTTGTTTCAAAAATGAATTAAGATGGCATATACAAATGTAAATGTAGCTCAGGATCCAGGGGAAGTGCATTAGCATATCGCTTACATTTTTCGCTTTTTGAACACACAAATATGCGAATGTGAAGATCATGTAAAGTAAATTTAGTGCATGAAAGCAGGCGACAAATCTGAACACCTTTACTTGTTTCCTTCTTGCTAAAATAATTTTGTGATTTCTGGAGTCCCATGTAAATGGAATTGCTTTCCAAAAGAGGCTTAATTTTATATGGTGGGCTAGTAATGTTTTTGAAACTTTTGATAACATTTTCTAGTATTTAATATTTCTAGTTTTAATTTCTAACAGATAGAAAACCTGATTTCAAAACAGACGAACACAATAAATTGATTCCATTTATCGACTTTATTAAAAATTTATGCTTAATAAATTGTAAACTGGATATATCCATATAGTAAGAGCTATATAACTCTTTCTTACAGTTGGCATTCGATATTTAATTACGCTTTTCTAAGTCAGTGTATGGTCCCAGGCGCATTAGGTCAATTTCTGAGTCTGTCTTGATTTCCTACACTAAAATTTGCACGTGTAATTATATTATTAGTATTAAATGCCCGTTTTGTTCTATGGAAAATATATAAACTATATGCACTTCTTGATATTACTCTAGCTACTATTTATATAGAGATGTGTCACACTACATCCTTCAGGTAGTATATATTGTACCTATATCTTTTTCACAAAAATAAATCCTTAAAGATCAGTTCGATATGTTCATGTGTTCAAGGTTCTATTACAATGAATGTCACTAAACTTATTTTCTGGATATTCTGAAGTCAAATCAAGTCTGCGTCCCCATCCCTACATGTAACTAAACTTATTGCAGGTAGGCTTGTACTGTTGTCACCAAGATGAGAATCAGTAATGGCAACTAAGACTAGTTTAAAGGGAATTGTCCTCCTAAACCATGTAGAAAACGTTTATTTGAGAGTATATAAATATATTAGCTAACAAGAAGCCCAAAGCATACTTTAGATAAATAAGTTATAATGAGCATTTTAAGATTAACGACTTTGTGATAGACATATGATTACTACCTTTATTCGCTATATGTACATAGATCATAAAAATGTGGCAACTGTTTGTGATACGTATCAGCAGTTGCTGCCATTCCAAAAATACAAGATATTATTAACATTACTCAAACTTATTTAAAATTCAGATTGACGTCTAAACACGTCCTTATCCACGAACGCAACATATTTTACTATTTTGATATTTATTGCCAAAAGGGTGTATTTTGGATTGAAACACGGACAGAACAAGTAGCTTGTCATTTTAAGCATATAGGTACATGCCTAATTAACTTTTTATTCAATTTAATAAATAATACACATAGTGACGCAGTACACATTTCTTGATGAAAGACAATTAACCTATTGCAAATTGTCCCCCATTGGGACTTAGAAAAAATTTCCATATTTTGGATCTCCTTATAACCTGGTACCAATGCATGCCAATCAAAAGCACTAGTAAAGGGCTTTCAAATAACACTAATTTCGATTTTCTACGGTGTCCCGTTCATGAGTAATCAATGGGATCCGAAAAATCCGAAAATTTGATTTTAGTATTACTCTTGAACGGGACACCGCAGAAAATCGAAATTAGTGTTATTTGAAAGCCCTTTACTAGTGCTTTCGATTGGTATGCATTTGGTACCAGGCTATAAGGGGATCCAAAATGTTGAAATTTTTTCTAAGTCCCAATGGGGGACAATTTGCAATAGGTTTATTCGCAGCGTGCATGTAGACATTGATATATACATTTATTCCGGGGATTTGCAAAGTGTTTCATTGATTTTAAAATGAAAAAATAGGAAAAATTAGATGTACCTATATAAAAGATTTTTGATACATATACTAATGTGTGCTGTACAATTACCAATATTTAAACCAATAGCAATATATATATATATTTGATGATAATAATATATTTGGCAGACATTCTGTATTATTACGTTGTATTATCTTGAATACAAACGCAAACAGTTTTGCACACATGTGTAACTTACTTGTAACTGTAGTAATAATAATACTATGCAATTTTTTTCATAAGCACAAAAATTTACAACAAAAAGAGATTTAGACATCAATTGTGTCATGAGTACCAAAAAGAAGGTAATTAATTAGTAATTACTAAGGCTTCCTTGCTATATAACATATTCTCCAATGTAAATATCTGCACTTTGCTGGAAATAATCATCAGCTTTGTAGAGAACTGACCGCAATCTGTTCTTCGTTTTCAATATTTTGCTGTGTCGTTTATCGATTGCCAAGATATTGATTGATTGACTAGAGAGCTTAAATTACAATATATAAAGTTAACGGACCCCATTTGAAAAATGTTATTATTCCGTTAGACAAACTTCTTGTAGCTAAATATTCACATGATATTTTATCAAGTTTCGTTTTTTGGCGAGAATCGTAGCATGTATACGATAATGGGTATTTATTATTACAACAGAAAACATAGTACACGGCGTTGCATATTACTTGTCCTTACCCCAGAGCCTAAGGCGCAACATTGATAGGCATCCCTTTGGTGGTTTTTCCACAAAATTTAAAAAAAATCAAACAATACCCTGTACATAGATTTGTGTGTCTATTAATGAATTAAGCATTTTGTACCTACTTAGTTGTATGTAGTTACCCATAGGCTAGGTATAATATGTTAGCTATAGTATACCGACGCTCATATTGGAATGAAATAGTAATAAAATAATTTCCACATTCTGTTGCAGATTACAAATTACAATGCTAACGGTTCATATGAATATTTCAGCCGATTATCTAATTCAACGGTAGTAGCACAGTAGTTGCATTACAGGCTGATGACCGAGCAATGATAATATAATGTGCCTTTTCCAGAATTAGCTGCGTTCTGTTACAAAATGAGGGAATGCAGCTGATAATAAACCACTACAAAACGGATGTAGCTAGGTCGCTGAGCTAAATAGTGTCAACGAAATAACAGTTTCCATGTTGAAAATATTTCAAATGCTATATTAGAGCACTTAAAGGCGAATTATTTATATTGAAAGTAATTTTATATTAACTGTTGCATTCCTTGTGTCAACAGCTTTTCAAGGATGCCGTACATGTCTTATAGTGTTAATTAAAAATAGGCCATCATGCTGAGGGATGGGGCATATTATGGTCAATTAGCAAACTGAAACTAGCTCCTTAGCCATAGAAGGCTGTGCGCGTACCCGTCAAAAGTTATAAGTGTCCGTGGGTTGACAGACAGACAGAGTGTCATCATAAGGTGGTTTCTCAGTCACTTAATAATGTACTGTTAGCAAATAATTATTTAATAGTCATTGTCATGCCTTATACTTAACCTCAAAATAATCAACCTTTTCATGCAATATCTGGAAGCATTTTAGGCGTAATTCCTCCATCTAGAACAACATATCTTCTGCAGGAATATCTCCCAACCGATAACAATGAATTTGTATATTTTATTTGGAACATTATTTGTGCTAATGCTCGAGGTAAAAAGTATTTGCTTACTTAAAATGTACTTAAAGTGAATTATAGAACAATAATTACTGTAAATAAATAAGTTTTTTATTTTAATCCCTTTGTATTGGTATTTCATGATTATCTATGTTTATACATTCTTCCTTTTAGAGCCGTCTTATTTCAGCTACCTTCCAATTGGATATCAATGGAGATTCAGAAGGGCCGATACCTAGTTCTGCTGCTGCTGCTAGTGCACTAAATTCAATGCCGGATATTAATGTCCATGTAGGGCTTGCAGGGGCCAGCAACACTGCTAATGGGGGTTCAAGTTCAAATGTTGTTGCTGCTCTCCTTCCAGGACAAGTAAATCTTCGTAAGTTGCTTCGTTGTCCTTTTTTATAAGTGGGTCTAGTTCTAACTAACCGCTATAGTAATGGTATTGAAAATATTTAGGAAAAGGAGTCGACTGTGGCTATGTGTCCCTAAACAGTGGAGATAATATCCAACTCAACAGCAGGAACTACAATATGTCCAATTATTTCAATAATGAAGCTTGCACATGGAGATTTGAGGTATGTGTCTACAGAACTAAAATGCAATGGAGTTTTTTTCTGGTTTTAATAATTTAAACAACAGTTTAAAATGTTTTCCTGTTATAATATGTATTCTGGAATTCGGAAGTAACATTCGACATAATATACTTATACTTGATTATTATAATAGCGTACATGGGTGCTTAACAAAATTCTGTTATCAATTAGGCAAACCAGTGCACTTTATCTGTTGCCTGCCCTTGCGTGGATTTTCCAGCGTCCCCATTTTGCTTCGATGATTATCTAAGAGTAACTGACAAGTACAATTTTGACCAAAAGTAAGTTGGTAATACGAATGTAAATGTGACTTACTCATTTTAGTTTATAATTAAAATTAAATATATAGTATAAGAAACAATAAACGGGTGAACAATAACGTTGGCTTATTTAATAAATTAGATATTGTGGCGGAAACAAACTAGTAAGTCCTCTAGTTTCCTCTTCTAACTCTCTAATGGTCAAATATAGAACAAATGGAAGGGTCACCGCCACGGGATTTGTATGCTTTGTTTCCTGTTGGGCCCCTCCTGCAATAAATGCGCCTCCACTTATCGAACCATACAAATGTCCTAACGCACCTGCAACTACAATGTAACTATGTAATGCAGTGGATTATCTAATACTGTACTATAGTGGAGTCAGTTAATCTAATAATGTAAGGATTCAGTCATCCCAGCTGCATAACTATTGAAGGCTACATTACATTTGATACTTTACTTTACTATTATATAAGAAAGTACTGTTTGGAGATTTTTAAATACATATTATTTTCATTGAGCTGAATGTTGAATGCATTATGTAATTCTGAATTACACAGAATAAATGACTAGACCGGTGAAAATTCATATAATTTTCAAATTTATTGTCTCACTCATGGCTTTCTCATTTAACTATATTTTAACAGTAATATATATCAATGATGATACAATGATTTTCACTATTGACAAGCTCCTTCGTAAAACGTTTACAGTTTACGGCGGTTTATTATTTATTCATTCAACTGTAATCGTGAGTTAAATTCACAAATGTATATCCCCCTGACAGACCGCTGTACCCAACACGTAATAAACGGGTCACGGAGAGGACATTATATAACGGTAGTAAATATAGTATAAGTAAATATATAATATAAAGTTTACGGTAGTTAGTAATTAGTAATAGCCTGCAATTTTATTTCCAGGGCAAAAAATACATTTCAATGGCATTCGATTTATGTAAAATTATAACTAAATATCGAAAAACAAATTCTTGTAATCTGTGGTATGGTGGGGTGGGTATTTACGTGTGGGGGAACGTGTGTCCATTGTCCATATCTGTGTATCTGAATAGTTAGTAATTTTGGAAGTCTTTTATGAGCAGAGGTTGCCAAACACGAATATCACGAATTTCACGAATCGAAAAGATAGACCGTGGAAACCTATATTATTTCAA
>JAQFYC010005347.1:0-14626 GCA_034694165.1 Tomocerus mixtus
AGTGTTGACGGACGGACGCACGGACAGACATTGCGATTACATAAGCCAGCCTCGCACACTCGGGCGGGCTAAAACAGCCTGCGGGCCGGGCAATGAGTAACATACCTAGTTAGCACCTACCTCGGTAAAAAAATTGAGTTGTACCTACGCTAATTAAAATTTCCACAAGTACCATCATATTACGTACCATATTGTCCAGCAAATAAACTATTTCAATAGCTGTGGCAAAGTTGTGAAGCAAAGAAGTGTCCTAAAATGTATGTCGTAATTAATTTTACAGTAACTTAATAATGAATAAAATACTTAAATGCTAATAAGTAAATATACTATGAACAGTACCTTCCCTAGGATTTGCAACTACGAAGTTTTAGAATATTATTAGAGCACACATAATAAGAACATGAGATTTTTACTAATTAATTCCAACATGTACATACCATCCAATATACGCCAACATTAAAACTGAAAATATGTTTACAGTGACCAATATGCCACATAAGGGAAAAGCCAAGGCAACCAACAAATGATTGATTGCTACTTAGAATAAATATACTGCCCCCAGCAGAGAGTGAAACTTTATGTCAGAGCATGTTGCAGTTTTAGTCTAGATTTCTATAAGACAAACATCCAAGTTTCACTGGTACCAGATTCTCAACTCGGTAGCAAAATTGCGATATCGCAATTAGTACATGTTGCTAGGAATTTTGAATTTTAATTTTCTTAGCAACCGGTACAAATTGCGATATCGCAATTTTGCTACCTAGTTGAGAATCTGGTACCTGGGTAGCATTTTCATTGTTATGCATTTGTAACAGGTTAATAAGTCAGAATGTATTGAATGTTCCTTTAACACTAAATGCTATTGCGACTTCTCTTAATACTTTTTAATATTTTGGACTTTTGCAGTACTAACAACCGCAGTTTAAGGGAGTGCCGAAGTACGTACTAATGCTAGGTACACCTATCCATTTTGCCAAAATATTATGTTATTTAGCATCCCTATATAAATTAATGCATCTAGGGATGCTAAACGCGATATCTAAGAATCAAATAATATTTATTCCTAAAACTCAAAAGTGTAAGTAAGAAGTCCACTAATTTGAGCCCATATACGAGTATACGCGTTTCAATGGAGAAGCAGAGCAGCCAATCTGAAGTCAAAAATGAGGAACAACAGGATGCTACTGAGGAGGAGAAAGTGCCAAAGAAAAAACCACGTCATGTGGAAATTCCTCAGTATCAAAAAGAATCGGTTTTGAATATAAATGAGACAATTCCTCCAGGGGAAAGACATTTGGCCAACAATATGTACCAAGCTTATTCACCGTATCGGTATTTCTGGAAATATCCGTGTTTTCGCATTCCACTGCTATCAAAGAAAGCTGTCGACGGTTCTTACCAATTCCGGTTTAAAAAATTCTCACCAGTTGGTCTCGGCTTTGTGGTTACATCTGTGTTTTTCATTATAATTGCCATCTTAGTAACTATTTCCGCTATTGGATTAATTCTTAATTTTCCGGCACGCAAAAACGTGGACCAAGCCAAATTAACAACTCTTCGCGATGAAGAACTTTTCCTAATGCAACGTAACTTCGTTCCCGTGATCATTGTTATGTGCGCTCTCGTTCACATAGTTGTTGCAGGTGCAATTTTTGTACAGTTTACTGTTTTATTACCACGTATTATGCGTACTGGGCTTTAATATTTTATAATTTGTTAGTATTATTCTAAAAATACATAACTGAAGCTTGCTCTTGAATGATATTCTTATTTTAATTTGGCAATTACTAATTAATTACAGATATTAACTTTTTCAAAAGAAAAAATGGAGTCACGCAATTTTTTTCATTTTGGATGAATGCAGTGGAACTCATGAAAATCGATGTGGCAGAGGGAGTACGAAAGTACATGATCAAGTGCTTATTCTTCTATGCAGTTTTTCTTCTCCTACTCCTGATTTTATTTATACTTAACTTTTCCCCAATGTCCGGAGGTAATTATTCTTATTTTTAACTATGATTTAGTTCTGTACAAAGTTTATCAGTAGCTTTATAGTAGAGTAGCATTCGCGTAATACTTAATAATAGTGTATACAAATACAAAATCTCACATAGGCAAAAGTCCTTCCTTTTGCTGACAAACCCGATAGCATAGCATTTCAAAAGATAAGAATTCGCAATTCAAAATAAGCATTTACTTACTGCATTTCTGTGTATTACGGAATTGTATCTACTAACCTGAATTTACAGGAGGGCCAGCGTTGTTTATGATACTTCTGCTACGAACCGTGTATCTAGATGTGCATACATTAGAACACTTCTACATTCTCAGGATTATAGGATCAGTTTTATTCTTCTACATCATTTGGTCCTCCAAGTCATATGTGTTTCTTCTGTTGTACAAGAGCAGTATTCTGACAAACGCTTACAAAGAATGGAATGACCGACTGGAACGTGTACTTCATAAAGGAGAAGGAGGAAAAACTCGCGAAGAGAAAAACGAGAGCAGGACTGGATATGATCATCTTTTCAAAGACCATGTGGTGCTGCTAGATTTGATTGATGGGACAGACGCCCTGTTCGCTAATACAATCGAATCCTACTATTCCACTCAAGTCGTCAGCATTTGTTTTGAAGTTTATTATTTGTACAAAAGTCAGTCAGACAAAGATCAATTTAAAGGTGCAAGAGTGTTGGACGGAATATTCATAGGAGTATACCTTTTCCAAACTTTAGTCATGTTCTTCTTGGTTACAAATGCAGCTGTAAGAATTATACTTTCTTCTTGAAAATTATTTACTGTTTACGTTCATTTCATCATATTTTGTGTAGACACTAATTTAAAAAATATACATGTACCCAGGTGGAAGTGGGCGAAGAAGCAATGAGAGGCCTTGATGTGATTCGTCGTAAAGGTCTCTTAGGAAGAAAATCAGAAGAAGAAATATTTTTCATGCTAAGCATGTATATGAGTTATTCTGGCCACTCAGAGAATGCGATTTCTGGTGGAAATTATTACATCATAGACAAAGCATTTTTTGTTGGGATCATTGGTACAATATTTTCTTATTTCATCATCATTATTCAGTTTACTCCTCCGCTGGCTATACAAGATCCAGAGAAACTAAAGCATATTAACACACCGGTATTGATCAAAAATACGGAGAATACATTTCTTTATAGTCAGAGTTTGTTCCCAGTTGGAACGTGAAATGCTTCATAAGCCCATGCAACACAAAAATAAATATTTGGATATCGTGCTCTAAGCTCTGTATACCACAAGTTGAATATGCTTGAGTTTAATTCTGAATAATAAGAACATGACTAATCGAAATCACAAATGTTTAGAGGTTTTTTTATTGGTTTTGATAATATTAATGGCACAGCGACACAGTATCTGCTTGTAATTCATAAGATATGAATGAATATATAAGTATAACGTAACGTGTATATATATTATTATGCAACACATGATTGCTTCACTGATGAGATGAGTGCTTCTCATATGTGGTTCAGTGTTACAAAAAATATAATCTAGCACGTAAATAGTACTAGCAACTATTTTATGCATTAGTGACGTTTTTGGTCGTTTTACGTATATCAGGGTCGCTATTGCACAGCATGAATTGAAGGATTTACGGATTTCTAATGTACAAACATACTTTACTTTAGTTAGGTATATATTATGTCTATTCAAGTGAAATGGTCACGACTTTTTTAAATGGGAGAAAAAATTGTGCGCTAAACTGAGCATTTGAAGAAGTAAAATATTTTTGGCACAGGACCTAATCGGAAACATCGATAGAAAAAATGAGCATTAGAATAGTAACTATTAGTTGGGCGTGGAGAAATGGTAAGTCTACTCAGTGAGTCCTGATAATTTAAGCTAGTGATAAAATAAACGTTTAAACTTTTCCATTAGCCTTAACTTTGGGTTGACGTATAGATCTTGTTGGGGCTGGTTTGCCTTGGTGTCCTGCTTTCCCTCGCTTTGGTCGCCAATTGCATGGTGATATTTTGCAATGTTATTTTTATGTTGGATACTGTATTCTGCTTGTGCTGTGCTACTACTACTCTACATGCCATTATAATAGTGTAATCAGGCAAGGCTTTCAATAAACTTCAAAGCCGTCCTTGTGCCAAAGCTAGATTTTGCATACAAAGTACCGAACATAATGTATCCGTGAAAGCTCCCCAGTAATTCTATTCCGTATACCCTACGTGTCTTGGTATTATTCTTTGCTTAACTATAGAATTTTATGAGGTACCTAAATAGGTAGGCACTGTACAAAAGTTGAAGTAAATACTATATCTATAAGGATACATAAGGCTGCATTATGTATCCTAGAAAGTGTATCGACATCAACATCAACCCATCACATTACATTTTGTAGTACTTGAGCTACGACTACGACTACATATTAAATAGGTACACTAAACTAGAACTACAAAATATGTACCTATGCATATTTCTATTGTGTTGCATTGCATTAGACTAGTTTACAAATACTTGTATTTAACACATAAAATGCCCTAGCTTTTTACTTAAACTGTATGGATGCTACATTAATACACTTGTTACTTTATATGGTTTGTACAATATGTTGTAAAAGAGCAAACCTGAGTTTGTAGCAGTCCTTTGTATACAAAACTCCCTTTCTAAGTCTAAATTGTAGGAGAATAAATGAAATACATAGCTTTCTCGCAATTTTCGTTGTTTATTTCCTACGATGGGATGGGAAATTTAACTTATGCATTGCTAATAATGATTAGGTAAGACAATGTAAATATGTAATTTCTGAAATGTTTTTTAAAGTCATCATAGTTAGCTGACCGACGAAAAATACTTATATTATAATGGTGTAATGGAAAATAATGGTGAAAGCCACTTTTGACTCCTACCACATTGCGTTGTACTTTCATTTCTACAGTTTAGCGAAGTTATTGAATAGGATATGACTATACCTGAATGAAATATACATAAAATGTAAAGAGAAGTCAACTAATTCTACAAAAAATTCCATCCGCTGTAACCCGTAGTCATTTCATTTGAGATGGTGCAGGTAAATAGTAGATAATGACCCCCAAGTTTCAAATTCCGAATATTGGTTTTCAATTTGATTTAGCACAAATAGCAAAATAAGTCCGATGATTATTATATAGGTATGCTATTTTCATATTGGGTCCGACGCCAGGAACGTTCACTAGTTGAACATTATCTGTATTTATTGGTATTAAGCCCTACATGTAGTGCATGCTTACTCTACGAAACTACGAACTGGCATTTGCAGTCAACAATATCTGTTTTACAGTTTCACTAGTATATTTTGTAGCAAGTACCTCTATTAATTTTTTGCCAATACCAATACCACTTTGTGTCACCTGAATGCGTACTGTAATAAATTGTAAAAGCCATTTCCAAAGAATATTTTATGCATGTATGTATGCAGTGCAAGTTTTTATTGAAAAATGTTCTAGTAGTATTATTATTTAAACAATCTTCTACTTATATATAATATAAGTATGCCTGCATATGGGTGGGTGGGTAGGATGTAAATTATGTGAACAGTACAGCTAGACATGTTTGGATAGTGCAGCGAAGAAAGTCATGGCCACCTAGGCACTTTCTCCACTTCAGATATGTATCTACAGAAATAAAGTATTCCAAGGTTCCAGACTTTCTGTATGCAATTCAGCTAAGTTATATATACAGCTGAAAGTGAAGGGATGGAGAACGAGAACAAGTACAGCACACGGGTGGAGGAAACTAAATGGAATATAAAAGAAAAGTCACTGAACAGGAAAATGGATATGGGGAGGCAGGGAAAGTGGCTGTCGCGTGAGAATGGAATGAAACAAATACGATTCTACGGTAGACATCGAAATGAAAGGAGAGAAAGAACATTGTTTAAATTGTGTTTTATTGCTTTCATATAATATCCTATTGTAGATAACTTTGTCAAGATACTTCTGTGTTGCATCTCAAATTTTATTTGCATTGCTACCCCTGCAGATAACTTTTATGTTAATATTCCATGTGTGCAATGGGTTTTTGACATGCTATATATGCTTCATACTTTTGTACTGCAATAGATATTATGACCTGGATTCTTCAGTGTCATTGTCACAGCTGAAGAATACTCAAAGCTCTTGAATCTGATCTTTCTATTACATTACATTATACCTATTTTCATCTTTTGACAATAAGTTTACAATACAATAGGCACTATTTGCAAAATTATATTCATAATACATTTTAAATTTGCGAACAACAGAATCCTTGCGTTTAGGGCAGTGACGCGCGTTCGTGGATGTAAGTCACTGATCCTATGTTTCCTGTCGTCCCATACTTCCATGGAACCTTCTTACTGGTTATACATTTATTTATGGTACCCATTATACATACTTATAACTAAAACACTGAAAATCTAAACAGATAGATGTATTTCAACAGTCATTCTTTCAGGAATAAGTCGTTTTTCAAACAAATAGTAGTATACAATATGTAGGGTTGTAAATTAAATAGGTAGAAATCAATTTGCTTCAGAAAAGCATCTCGGTCATATCGTATTTCTTTGAAATCTAACCACTGCATTTGAAATGGAAATGGAGCACATGAACCAATCAACCAGGATGAACAAGTATTATTGTTCATGTCCTACTTCATTCTTTAGCAGGAAACATAATATTATGCAAATATAATTTATTTCGTTTGTACTAGGTGGGATCCGTTGATAAATGAGCTTTTAATGGATTCTAAATTCTATTGCACTCTAAATGCGATGTAACTTTACACCAAAGTACAAATCAGTAAGTAGGATATCATACACGATATTCCCATTGGTGATAAGATGAGGCTTACAACAAATAGAGCACCTACACTACATAATAGGAATAATAAAATTAAAACCTTTTGTTGTTTGTAATTCAATATACTAATATAAAGATAATATTAGTTTACAAACAGTTATCGTTAGCATAATTAATAGTTAAAATCAGAATTCCTATATCGTAAACAATTTTTTCCGTAAACGCCTTCGGGAGCTTTAGTTAGCAGACCAAATTGGATATGAAAATGTTGTTCCAAGTTAAATACATAGTATATATTTATTGTGTTATACCTACCTACTTACCTTAATTATGTAAAATTGTGAGCAACCGCGCTAGTATTCTCTCCTACTTTGTGTTTTTTGTGTAGCTGATTGTTAAACCATAGCTAGCTGTAATAATTTCCAATACAAGCATGCTATTAAATAGATTTTAGGTGTGTATGTTTAAGTGGAAGCACTTATGCTTTTACCTATGTCTTACTCGTATAGTTCTTGTTCATATCTGAATGTGGAGTAAGGCAAATGGGGAAAACTGCAAGAAGGAAGAATAGTAGAAAAGAGCTATTTATCCGCTTCTCCATCTCTATCGTGTCTAATGGACAGTCAAATGGGCTCACTTCGTCCTACAAATCCTTCAATACCTCCATTCCAAAGCCAAGCTTGCAAATGAAAATATTGCCATTGCCACAGCTTCATTGCTATCTCTATCACCAAACTTCTTTCTCTTACTGCATTCATAGGGAACTGCACTTGCTACTTACTCAGGAAGGAACGAGGAAAGATGGTAACTTCTCAAGATGCTTTCTCTCACTCTCCTGCACACAGAAAAGACAAGATATCAAACCAGGGAAAGAATATAGAGCACTAGAAGAAGAATAGAAGGCATAAATATAGTTGCTTCTGTTTCCTATCGCCCGTCCTCCTTTCCTAATACATACATAGTACTGATGTATAAAAATGTAGGTGAATTGAGCTACTTACTTATGTACCACAAAAGAACTCCTTATTTTTCCTTTTATTCACAATCAGTATTGCAAGTGCTGAACTAAATTAAACTATAAAGTGCAATGCAACTGCTAATAAAATGTCTTTTGTTGATAAATGCTTTTATTTGTATTACAAGAGCAACTACCGAAGAACGACTACATAAACCCACTTTATAAATACATTGGATAGATAGAATACTTATTATTGCATACGCTAGCAACACAAAGCCTTTGATGGGGGATAAGTAGGTAACTAAGTATATTGGCAAACACTTTAGTATCTGGAATCTTCTGGAGTTTCAAGCTCTGCAATTCTAAATGCCTGGTAAGTAAAACTGAAATGCGAAGAAAAGAGAATAAGAGCGAATGTATAAGTATAAAACAACAATAAGAAGAAGTAGGCACATATTATACATACACCAGGCCGGTGTAGTGCCATATGTATGTAGATACTACTTAGCTTTTTCCAGGATTCTCGAGATAAGCTTTATAGCTTTCGTATATTGCTTCTCAATGGTTCTTCTATGGGACGTCATTCCGTTTTATAGTTCAAATACTGAAAAGACTCGAGTTAGGCATCTATGTACATCCAATTTTATATGCCCTAGCATTTCAGAGTTGCATTCTGGAACATAAATGTTACCTTATATTATAGAGTGAGATGTGAGATGTTATTTAAATATATATTTACTTTGAGATATGTGTGTTATGCAATGTATTAGGCACATATTGTATGAGAACAGCAGAAAAAGTGAGTTACTTTACATAGTTTCTGTCGGCTTTCTCTTCTTTCATGTCTCTAGGGCGAATGCAAGGCTGGAAAATTCCCATTACCTACTTAAAACTGTCAATATGAACTTGCTTTATTGTTATCTTGGATAGTGAATCAGCAGTAGGGTGACAATGCGGACGCGGGATAGCAAAGTGGGGCCTTTCTTCTTTATGATAAAAAGAAAGTTAGAAATAAAAAGATGCTATCATATATTGCACATTGTCTTCTAAAATATATAAAATTACACCGATGAAAATACTACAATGAATACAGTACACTATCGTTATCACAAAGATTGTTTCTCTTGGCAAGTTCATCTTTGGGCTTTACACTTACATAATTATGAAATAAACGATAATAGGAAGTCATAGCATTACTGTACAAAGTGTGATATTTATATTATATTAGATACGTTGCATATAAATAATATGGTAATACGGTATGGATGGATTTATGCACATCCTTAACTGAAAATTAAATCTGTCATTATCGACAAAATTTTATTATATCCTTTATACATATATAGTTACTTGCTTTGTAACCTCTTTGGAGATGTCCACGAAAGGTTCCTAAGGATGTGGTACATTAAAATGAATAGAATTTATTATTATTTTGCTAACTATAAAAGATGAATAGATTGTCTAGTACTTAGTACATAAATGAAATAGGATTCGAAAATTGAATAGCGATATTAGTATTGGCGGATTTCAATTTCCATCTGTTCGTATTCGTACTATTAAAAGTGACGTCTGTCTGTTAGAATTCGATTTGTTTATACGGTATTTCCATAAAACATTTGAGTGTCAATTATGCATCTGCCATCCCATTTTATTAGAGTCATTTTACATTTTTTGTTTTTAAATATTTCCTCGTTTCCAAAAGTACAAAAACTATGCTGATATCCCAAGGATACTGAAATCGAATAGTTTTATTTGTAAGAGCGGAAATAGAGATACGAAATGTAAATAGGACTGTGGGTTTTAAAAGTTAATGGAATATCGCTATCGTCTATGAGGAATCGCGAGCATTTTGTCATCATCGGTTAACAAAAAATAGCATTTTCGTGTTACTTATGTCCTTTGTCCAATACTTAACTTCATTTTCTTCTTTGAGGCAGGGCAGGGTAAGATAGGCAAAAGTGCGAAGATAGCCTTTTAAATTCCAAATTCCCTTGGGATGGTAATCTTTTACAATTGCAGGCATCCGACTTCCCAGTATTCGACAATATAGAATCGATGTCCCTTACTTTCATTGTGAAACTCATTTTTTCTCAGATTCTTCTACTAGGAATCAGTTTGCTTTCAATTTCTCTTTAACCTCTCTGTTTTTATTTGATTTCCACCATCTGGCAAATCTCTATTGGATGTTGATGTATCAGCATCAGTTCCCATTCCCATCGAGAAGGTTTATGCGATAAAGTTGTAATTTACCTATGTAATTATTTCAAATCTTTTCCAAGAAAATTAACCCTTACTGCCAGCAACCGCAGTCAAGTGCTATCCCTTCCATGTAGTTGTCTTTAAGGCCTAAAAGTATCTTATACATATGATGGTATATATCTTAGGGTAATTAAGGGCCGGCAGATTAAGTAGTATTACAGCATATACCCGGTTTTTCCGACTATTTAGCTTAACTTTTTTCAAATTCAGGGTAACTACCTGTCAGTATTTTCTCCATGTTCACTTCTAATCTTAACCTCCCTTTGTTGAAATCTTGGCTCTTGTCATTTACCTTGCAAATCATGTTCTCCGAATACTCTTACACACTTCTTATGGTCAGTATTTATTAGTTGTTGGCATAAAGAAACTAGTATAATAATAGACATAAATTAATATTGAAAACTACATAAATACTTTTATTGCTAAGTAAGGTAGCTACAGCTATTTCGTACTTACTACGTACAAGACTATAATATTATTACATAATTACAAGTCGATAGTGCTGACTGCTGACGTAATTGTATAGCAGCAATTTCACTAATATAAGTATTTATGTACACAAAGAATGATATTTATGGGGCTTATTAATTTGCACTACCCTGGAAGAGAGTTCACCCTGGTCACTTACCTTCACCCCCTGTCTCGATTGTGTTTGATTAGGTTAGGTTTGAAAAAAACGCAGGGTAGTGAAGGTAGTGAGCAGGGTGAACTCTCTTCCAAGGTAGTGCAAATTATAATATCCCGATATTTATGCTCATTATAGCTGACTTTTATGCTCCTCATATCAAAGAACACTAACACAAATTCCTAGATTCTCCACTCCAATTCTCCATCATACTAATTGTGCTTACCTTTCAACACATCGCCAACAGCTATTCCTGTAATCAATACAGGAAAGGTAAAAGATATGAGATTTTTTATGTACACTATGCAAAGCGTCCTATCTTTGAATAGGTAAGTACTCCTACATAGTATATATGTGTTACATATAGTGAAGATAATGATAGCTCGTTTTAATAGTGAAATGGGTCTTCACTATAAAATCACTACAGCTATAATATAGTAACTTACTTACATTGCCTACATTTGGCTCAGTTGATAAATAATGTGAACATTGCAGTTTATTGACTAGATCGTTTAAAATGAGGTCAATGAGATGAAGTGTTCCGATTATGCTTGAAATTGATCCGAGTTTAATGCAATAATGGTAATTACTTTATTTCATAGAGTACTCACTTACCTACCTTACTTGATATATTAATTACATGCGATATCTGCAATATTTGCCTACTTAACTCATGGTAGATTCTATATAGGAACAACTTACTGACAACTGAACAACGAAAGAACGATGCGTTTATTTTATTTTATTATAAACATAACAAATTGGCAAAGGCAAAGATTTTTTTAAACATATTTCATTAAATTACAATTTGCTATAATTTCGTTGAAAATTACAATCCAAATGGAAGGAACAGGAACAAGAACAAGACTCCTCCATTAGGAACTCTGGTGTTTTGTGGCAGGAAGACTAGTTTACGCAACCACTAAGAACATTACTAAAGGAAATACGTTTACATGCAGCTGATACA
Organism: Tomocerus mixtus; assembly: GCA_034694165.1. Taxonomy (NCBI): domain Eukaryota; kingdom Metazoa; phylum Arthropoda; class Collembola; order Entomobryomorpha; family Tomoceridae; genus Tomocerus; species Tomocerus mixtus. The sequence goes on from JAQFYC010005347.1 coordinate 11,619, forward strand.
TTCTCACCCACCCCCTAATCTCGATACCGCCGATGGGAAGCCGACGCAAGCTTTCTTTGTTTCTCCAAACCTTTCAAGTCACCATCTGGAACATGAAATCCTTCACATCAATATTCATTTGTCATTTAAAATTTAAACTACACTTTCCTCAAATAAAATTTAATGGAATACTGCACTGGGAATACGTTGATTGTATTATGTAGGTACCATTGAGGTAGAGACCTGCGCGCTTTTTAATCCCAACATGTTCGTCAATATTTTTTGGAGAGTCACCTGATCCTGAAATACTTCGCTTTTTGCTTTCCAGAGCTTTTCGAACATCATCTGACATCCTTTGTGTTGATTTTCCATTTTTGTCATTTTTTTTAACACGACGACTTTCAGAAGATAGCTCCTCCTCCTCCTCGCCATCCTCTAAATTTGGCGGAGGATCATCAAATGGTTCAGTTTCAAATTCATTAGTATCTACTGGGTCACCTGATGTACCCCCATTCTCCCCAGATTCATCCCCACCTACTTCAACTTGCTCAGGGGGAGGGGGATTAAGACTGTTGTTCTCATCAAATGGTTCAGTTTCAAATTCAGTATCTACTGGGTCACCTCCAGATGTACCCCCATTCTCCCCAGATTCATTCCCACCTACTTCAACTTGCTCAGGGGGATTAAGACTGTTGTTCTCTTCCCCTCCTTCCTCATCCCCAATTTCCTCTTCCAACTCCTCACCGAAGAGCATATCGGAAGGTTTGACAATTTTCCTATAAAATGAGCCTGCACAACTGTGCCAGCAAGCGAATCTCTTAAACCTTCTTTTCAGTCCATTGACTTTCGCTAATTCAAGTTGCTCTTTTAATTCCGCTTCAGATAAAAGAGATTTCCTTCTTGTGCGAATTGAAGACAAGGGCTCTGAACTTCCATCTAATGATCCTCCTCCACTCACTCCTCCTCTTGTCAGATCTGAGTTGGAAGATTTCTCCCAGCAACTAGACTCTATTAAAAGAATTAACCTTCTTTCTCAGTTTAAGATGAACATAAAAATACAACACTATACAGTACTGCTACAGCAGAAGGCTGCTTCAGGTCGGTAATAAAGCCGCTATCATATATGTACGTGTTCATGTTCATGTTTATCTAAGGCACCTAAATAAATACCTTTACCTTATTATCTGTCTATACTACATTATCTACGCTTTCTCAACATGTACATTCAACATTGGCTTTTATGTAATTACTGACGCCCCTATACAGATAGTGATAATTTCTAAGTATTACATTACACATACTACATAAGTTTTCAATATGCTCAGATCTTCCCTCTATACTAGTCATTACCAATAATATACTTTAAGCTTCTTGAAATACTTAGTAGGCGCATATAAGTAGACTGTACTTACGCGTAGTTATGCAGTGCATGTACGTGTGTAAGTATGTCGATGCTGTTTTACAGATAAACTTGAGAAAGATTTCTGGTACGAATGAAATTTACAGATAACGAGGGATGTACCATACAACACATTGGAAAGCAAAAGTAGATTTTCTGAGCTAAAATCACATTAGCTAAAGAGTAAGAATGTGTCGTGAACAAAAAAGTAGAAAAAGTTTCTAGTCTCAATCGTATACTTGTGAAGGACAATTACTTTAGCATAAATGGTGTATATCAGGGCTGTAGCAATATTCTTGTCGTTTTTAGGTTCTTTTAATAACAATTGTTGAATTTACCTGAAATGGCAGTTATAGTAATGAAAGTGAGTAAAAGGGTTCGTCTGAAGCAGCACATGTTTCAATCTAATCCGGAGAGAGCGATGAGATGAGAGCTGAGGAGCTGCCTGACGCAAAGGAGAATAAATTAATGCGTCTCGGTATATAATAGTCTCACAGTCACAGTCCTACTCGAAACTAAATGTACTTTTACATACGGTGTAGTGTAGTCGTAGTCTATCTGTTTTCTTGCTTTCCTTTTTAACTCTCTCTTGCAACTTTCTATTTTCTCTTCTGTTGTGCGAGCTTTATAAATGTATATTATATATCTTCGTGTGTTATTTATAGATATATTGCTAACAATACAGATAGTACTTAAACTTACTACATATCTGTAGTAGTAGTATTTTAGGCTTAGAGTAACGGTAAGTCTAAAGTATGTACTTCAAATACTATAGCCAGATACACAAGTTCTCAACCTTATACACTACTATGTATAATCATTGTGTCATTGCAAACTTGCACTGGTTAGTCATTAAACTACTGGGATCTTCCCCCACTATCCTTAATACGTCTAATACTAATGCGGGTAATATTATGTATACTCTCACTTTATGTTTAAATTATAGCTACAATGGAAATGCTAACTGGTTAGGTTATACTATGTACTATCTGTATACGTTACGTTTTCGTTAGTAGTTTCAACATTAGAACGGCATTCTGCTTCCATTAGTTCTGAGCCATTGCATTGCATTCTGCTGTTGAGTCTGTGTCATGGGCAAAGTCGTGTTGGTGTCGGTCGCCTCCTGTGTATGTATATCAACATCAACTCTCCCTTATGAAACTTCATACAGCTAGAACCGAGCTTGCCTAGCTATTTTAATTTCCTGATTGGCATGATGACACAGATGCTAACATGTAAATTAACTTACGTCAATTAATTGTATGCCTAAGTAATTTGCCATTACGTGAGACGAATACTTCAAGAGCTCGACTTGTTAGTTCTGTTCGTGTACATGATATCCACTTTTTATGTTTTATGATTTCAGGTTAAAATACATGACGGCATAATATATGCAATATTTATGTAATATTATTATGGAATATAACGTACTAAATATGTATTAGTAGAATTTAACCTAACAATAGTTTTTATCAATTTTTGTATTAATATTCATACATAGAGGCTCTCCTCCTAAGAATTTGAAAATAAATATGTTCTATAACGATAACCGGGAAGCTATCGCCGTCATCGTCATGACTCACGACAAACAGAAGCGGACAACAAACGCGCCTAAACCAAAGGACGCCAA
>JAQFYC010005348.1:0-14626 GCA_034694165.1 Tomocerus mixtus
AACTACTTCATTCAGATCAGGTAACTGGTATACAGAATAATTCACATTGTTGGGTATCCCTCATGTTAATGCAAAATTGACTACATGGTATAAAGTATCTTATATATGTAGGTAATATGTTATGTATTTCTGTATTAAGATAAGTAGTACATTAACATGTAGAATTCTCTGTGTAGCCTTCAATTCAAATCATTTGTTTGTACGATCTAAACAATTTGCATATTTGCGAATGAATGTACAAACATTACTGAGACAATTTGCACATCGTAAGATTTAGAAGGGCAGGGACGGTAATTTAATCCCATATCATCGTGCCGTGTATTCGCAAATTGATCTTCGTAATTATAAGCATTTAAGGTTTTAATAGGTTTTTTCTCTTTTTGTATGTCAATCGAATCCTTCCTCAATAATGCCAAAGTAGTTTTTATGCGCTTACTCCTAATTATTTTAGCGAATATTTGCTACACAGCTTTTTTGACTTAACGATCAAAAGTAATCTATAAATGTACATGCATATTCAAATCTTTATCTGTGAAAATATTATATAATACATATATCTGTATACGACATTCTGTTGGATCATTGAGGCGAAGCGGGGTCTATTGAGAGCTAAACGGGATAAATAATACTGATTAATACAAATTGCAATTTGGTTATTACTACTGTCTGTGTCATCCTGTTCCTTCTCATAAATCATAATCACTAGTAGCATTATAATTAATATGCCATTATATCACGCGAATTGAATGTTGTATCATATGATATAATTAGTAATTAGTTTACCCACATTGGATTCCTGCTAATAGGAATTTCTGTATTCCATTGTTTACATTCTATATGCATATTATGCAAATATTATGCGAAGGGTATTAGTATTGCATTTACTGTAAAATGCAAACTATGTTTCAGTCTACCGACTTTTTCCAAGCCATACGTTACAGTATTAACGAAGTATACACAATACATAGTACCTTTAGCTTGATATTCCACTAATAATAAAATTCGTGATTAAAATAGCAATCTGACCAAAGCCCCCACACAAATTGTCACAGGATCTTATAAATATGCTTTGAACATTAATAGCGTTATCATAATCAATTTTTTAACTCTATTTTGCATAATTATGTTTATCTAATTGTAAAAGGGCAAACCTAATCTTCTTAGGAATTTAGCTTTCAGTAAAAATTAATTTTGCTTAGCATCTTATAATAATATATTGTTTACTTATACTTATAGTTAAAAGCTCTTGGCTATTTATGCAATCAGCAATTAGCATGTGGCTATACTTAAACCTATAAACACTTTTATTGACAGATATTGTTCGTGTGTATATTGTAGCTCTTTATATATCGTATCGATACCGTAAACAGTATAATTGTTATACAGTACATATTAACATAGTACAATGCATAGTCATAAACGGTAAGTGTAAGGATATACATAAAATACGTAGATAGTACAAATGAAAATAGGTTGATAACTATGCAAAATGCCCATATTCTATATCGAAAAAGAGTTTGTAACAATGAGATGCAAAGCTCAAAATCTGTCTATTAGTAGTAGCTAATACTATAAATAGTAAGTCACTGCATTATATAAAAGCTAAACAAACTCATTACATATGAGTTGATCACATGTATAAAATACTGATATATAGCGCCTGTGACATGAGTAAGTAGGTCTGGACAATAATAAACCTATATGGACAATGGATAGTAAGCAGACACAAAAAATGGTCATTCATGAAATGTTCTGGTGATGAGCCGCAATGATTTATGAGCTGATGAGCTCACATGCAAATCAAGGCATCAATCTCTAACATACGTATCTATACATTACATTCTCTAAATACCTATGTATAAAATTTTTACTACTACACAGCTCCGCATAATCATCTGACATAATTGAATGAAGGGAGATTAACATAGAGAAGAAGAGACATGTTGTGAATTAATCCACATCCTGTATTTACCCATTTTAAAGTAGTCAAAATGCACAAAAGGCAGCGCCTACCCTTTTCCATCACGTCTATAAGCAAATAAGCACACATACTTAGCAATAGCTAATGTAATGTACATATAGACACATAGTAGATAGGAATGTACAACAATAAATTGCACTTTTGTCGGAAAATGTTCTAGCAAACTGAGAAAAAACTAGCAAATAATAATGCTGCCATGTGGGCATTGTAATGGGCGGTAGTAATTCTGATGACAATATATAATTTATGTGAATTCAATGCGACATTATAATAGTCTTTACATTCATGTAAACGAAACGCAGACAAAAGAAATCCAGTGGTTAAAGTAAATACAATTATCTTACTTAGCAAGCAAAACAAAGTGAATCCCATCATTCCCATCCCATCAGACGGCGCATTCAAAAGAAAAATGCATTAGTACCACAGGTTCCTAATTCTTTGTTTGGAGAGATGTACAATTTTGCAGAACACACACACACTCGTATGGATTTATGTTATGCATATATACTTATGTATATAGATATGGCTTTAACAAAAAACTATCCATCTATATAATCTGCGTAATAATGTCGTAGCCAGTATGACCTGCTAGGCAGGATGACCAACTTTAGTTTCCTAGCAAAAGTTTTCGTTTTTCACATACTCCACCATCTTCTTTACTGAATTGGTCATTTTGCCAAGAACCTTCGCTTCATGAGATATATGCTTCTATATTGTTTACTTATGTGACCAAAATATTTGTATATAATTCTTAATTGTGATAAATGGGTGTTACACGAGTCAACACAATAATATTATTTGTAATTAAAATACCTACATGCTTCTGTATTGTAGGATTACAATTTGCATAGGAGTATAATTTATGGGAATTGAACTTTGGAATTAAATGATTTCCAATGCAATAATTGAGATTTTTCCAAAAGCCTTAATGCACGCTCGTCTCATTTCCCGAAATATATGCGACTATGACATATGCATAGTGAATTGGTTGCGCTTAATTTTAAGTACTATAATTATTTGCTTACCGGGAGAGTAGGCTTCGTATAAAGTGGCTTGTCGATGAGTTGTCAAATTAGCTACCGGATGCCATCGCCGAACCGTGTGATTGAAACAAGTCCAATAGGCAGGAATCTTTGTAATCCAAAAAATATCAAAAATTTAGATTTGCCAAGCCCTGTCTGAGAACAATAGGTGACTAACAATCTCCCCTTTTCGCTTTTTGCGGATATGTATGTACATTTGTACATAAAGTATAATACTATATAGGTAATCAATTTGCGGAAGCACGATTATCAGCTTATTATAGGTCAGGCTCAGGAAATATTTGTTGTTCTAATCATGCTTTATTGCTCCTGTAGGTACTGTAATAAATAATCCATCTGTGTATGTAAGTATGTATGCACAATAAACTTACGAATTCAAAGAACCAACTGGTTTTTCCAGCACTCATTATTGAATCTTTGAGAGTGGGATGAACTCCGGAGGAAACGAGATCTATTGCATCTGACTGAATCATTCCATAGCCACTGGGGATCTCCACTTCTAATACAGCTGCCCCGCTTACGTCTGACTCTTCCAACAAAATCCACCTGTAAAGTCAGAAAGATGATATCTGTGTAGATAATTCAATACGACGTAACAAGTATTAGGTTACGCTACAAGTCACTATTCATTCTCCAATTATCATTATCATCGTTCTTGTAATACTGTATTAATCATCCTCTTTATTACTACGAGGGCAGAAAGATAATTATTTTCTGCGGAAAACGGGGAAATTAAGATGCGTAGACTAATAGCAGATAATTGTCTACGAGTCTTCCCTTTTATCCTATTCCACTTCCAACTATTATTCTTATGACGCACATTAGTATGCATTAAAATAATTAGGGCATTTAATCCTAATTAATGTAATAAATACTCGAAGCCCTCTTGAATTATGAATGAATACACCCTGTGGAGTTTACTATCACAACATTTTTGGATGTAACAAATGTTAAAGAGAATCTCATTCTACATAATTTAAGTAATTGTAAATATCGAAGAAAGAGAAAATTAAAGGTGAACAGTGATCTTACCTGAAGCACGCCTCTGTGATAAGAGCTGTTTTATTCCGTTCTTGGCTGAAATATTGTCTAATGCGGAGGTCAAAGGCATCTTGCGGTGGAGTATCTTTATATTCCTCCCAATCAACACCATAACTCAAGTCTAATTGAATGACAGCTTGTCCGGCACCCCTTGCAATCACGTTCACATGACCCCAAACGTTTACTAACTATTGTTTCCACATAATTTCAATTTAGGTTACATATTTAATTTACATGAAATTGTATGAATTTGAATTATTTTAAATTGTGTACTGTGACTGTACATCAATTTGTTGAGCCCCAGAACAATTTCCAGGTTGAAAGACAATTGGATCCGGTGGATCATCTGGTGACCCAGATAAATCCACTGAGACAGTCATATCAGTAATATCACGAATTCTAGCCCTGTTTGCATATTCCGTTAGAGCTTGAAAAGCCACCGCTGTGTCCTAATTGTTTCAGTTAGAAATTTCATAGATGAAGCATTGAAAACTTTTGAAAGATTTGCAAAGATTAAGGTTTAAAATCTCACAAGTGAAGCAATGAAAGCACCATCAGTTAGCTTCATCGTATTTAGCCATGTTACAATTTTATCAGGAATTGGAGTTATTCCGTCTCTGACGAGATAAACTAGTAAAGCGTATGATGTTGCCTCTACAGCCACGGAGTCCCAAAACTCATTATTCTTCGCTTGTAGAAATGGGCGATTGTTCTCATATATTTCAGCATTTGTGACAACAGACTCGGGAGACCAATACACAAAAGCAGCTAGATAATGCAAATGAACATGGATAAATGGAATCATACCTAAATATTTACTGTAATAATGGAAATTCTATGTAGATATTAAAATATTCACTGTCTTACTTTCTTCACGACGGTGAGAATGAAGTATTGAGAATACTTGTTCTTTTTGCGTACTATCAGCAAGAGTTAGAGCATATGCAATGATAGCAATTTGGTAAGGATCCCTCAATTTTACAAGATTTATCTCCAGAAAACTGTTACAACGGAAAATGAGTACCATGAAACGCTAGACAGGAAACACTTAATTACATTTTCTGGAGAAATACGAAAAAGTACACTTACTGGAGAGCTTTGCTTTTAGCTATACTGGCTTCTACTCGTAAACCTCCATCTAAGATGGGAACAACGTGATGTAATGTAATAATCAAATGTGCTGTAAGAGTTGCATTCCTAAAACCGTCGGTATTGTTCTGAAATTTTGCAAAGTAATGGTATTATTGAAAGCCGAAAAACAGCAGAAAATGAAAAATTGAAGGAAAAACGTAAAATTGAAACGCACACGTAGGCCCATCTTTTTGTTCAAAGGATTTCCAAGGTACCAAGCTGTCTCCGAAAAACTTCCATCTAATTGCTGATACCTTAAAAGCCATTTGGTAACTCGAGTAAAGATTCTCTGTTCTATGTAAAAGTGATCTTCCCAATCTTGGAAGGTTCCATGAGAAAATACTTGCAAAGCCCATGATGATAACCTGAGTTAATTAATTAATTTAATAAAGGTCAAATGAATCTGCAATACTTAAAATTAACTTAAAAATTGAAGTTGGCTAATGAGATTGCTGCGGTATGAATGTATTACCAAACGCTAGCTCTGGAGATATTCCACATTTTGAACCATCCTAAAGGATTGTATCGTTTCATGATTTGTGCAAAGAGCCTGTTCATCACTTTGAAAACTTCTCTTGCTGTAGAAGATTCCAATTGATTAGTAAGTCGTAAGTAATGCATCGTCCACACATTTGCAGACAATTCGAATAATCTATCTGCTGTTCCCTTCCCGTCTTTTCCTATTAGATTGCCCATACTGACAGGCAGAAGGCTAACTATGGGACCCATTATGTCTCCTGTAATGTAAAAATGTATAACTACGTGTATTTTCATTGTCAAATACTAATTCACTTAAATTGGCAATTATTCTGCAATTTTTACCAGAAACTAGTACATGACCCGCTGGACTTCCGAAGATATATTTTCGTTTGATTTCATATGGAATTTCCGGCGTGTCTTCAACAAATACATCCATAAATCGTAGTACAACAGCTCTGTTCCGCAGATCCAGTAGCATTGATGTATGTTTTCCTACACCAGCACCTTCGGGCTATTTAATCAGAAACAAATTCTTTGTTTACCTTATTTTTCAGTATAGTAACTGTTTTAACAGTAAAATTCTTACAAGAATTTCAATCTCAACTGAAGTGGTATCACTCCTAATTTGGGTGGTGGCTGTAACTGTTACTTCGACTGTCCCTTGATCTATTGTAGCTCTAATAGGAATCCTTAACTCTGTTTCACTTTCTGGGGGCATCTTGACAAAGGGAACCAAAAATGTTCACTAAAAATTTCTAAAGCTATTGCTATTTGCTAATCGATGAAAAATATGATATCTTGCTCTACCCAAACGAAATGCTGATGATCTCCGGAAGAAAATCTGGGTGATCCGTCCGTGAAATCGAAGAGACCTTCTTTGCCCACATGAACGAAAACATAATCTGAGGAATCGTGCAGAGTGACCATGATGAACATTTCCAGGGGAGTTTTGTTGTAGAGCATTGCGATTATCCCGACTTGCTCTCCCCGACGAATCGCCGGTGGAGCATCAAGGACCATCATAAAGGGACGATTAGTTTCATACTGTTCGTTCAAACCGACTTGTCAGTTTAGTTGTTCCTTCACTATCACATGAAAGAATTCAGCGGTGCGTTGGAAAGCTAGTTTACTAATCTAGAGCTGCGAATAACTTGACAAATCGTTCTACTCACCACGATACTCGAATCCAAGATGGCGAAACCGTTTTTCTTGCTCATGGCGAAACCGTTTATGTGCCAGGTGTCCGTAATCTTGGGGACGTTTTTCATAAGGATGTAATCACCTCCGTGGGCTATGTTTTCTCTGTGCCAGGCCCAATCTCCATCACTCGCGTCGTAGAAATCCTAATGTAGGATCATAATTGATATGAATTACACAAAATTTCACAGATCAACTGGCAAAGTCAGAATTATTCTACGAAAGCAGGAAACTGCTGACTATTAATGCTCACCGCAAAACGACTAATTCTCATGACTCGATAATCGATAATGTCTTCTAGGGGATTTTCACCTGAAAAGGTTTAAATATAAGAGAGGCTATTTTCGTAACAAAATTGTAAAATAGAAAATTAGATACATATAAATGATTTATCTCACAATTAAATTCATCAGTTCCATCTTCGCATTGTCTATTATTATCACATCTCTCAGAATACAGAAAACATCCTCCAGTAATGCACCTTTCTTCAGGACAGTCGCCTAAATTTACATATTGAAAGTAATGTATGTAGATACAAACAGTTTCTATAAAGTAGTGGGAACTTGGTTTCCTAATCTGAATTATTGAAGGCTTACGAAATTGCGGAGATCTTGGCACATCACCATCAGAAAACATTATCAGATTAGAATATGCAAATGTTCTATATGAATCTAATCCATAATTCATCGACGGAAAATATTGCACTTTGTCTGGTTCTTCTCCATTTCTATCTCTCCAAATCAATTTGTGAATTGATCTACGCAAACGAAACAGCACTCATTGTATAATTCCATCATTTTCCCCGAAATGTGCTCAATATTATAACCATTTACCCATTCCAAGGTTCCAAAGAATGCAAAGCTTCAAAAACTGTTGTTCTGCTCAATTCATTTCCAGCCTGCATGAATTCCCTTACACTTCTTTGGGCAGAAGAGCCAAAGTAAGCTGCTGGATCTCCAACAAAACGAAACTCCACGGTATCTTTCATTCTATCTTTATTCTGATTGACTTCTAATGCAATATTATGTCTGTTGATTTGGTCTACGGGGATGAAAATGCTATCAGAAATAATCTCTCCTCTTTTCGTTGCGTGATACACAAGGACACGGAAACCCGGTGCCATATCAGTAGACACCGTGATAGAAAAACTTTTAGGAGTACTCCATGTATTGCTGAGAACTTCTGTTCCGCATTGTGTAATCAGTCCTTTAGCTATAACCTGTTTTCATGGATAAATCTATTACTGCTCTAGATAAATTACATATTAAGTAATAAGATTAATGTGATTGACTTATGGGATGTGGTATTACCAAATAATGAAACTGGTCAATAGGAAAACTAGCAGAAACATGCAAGATAACATATTCGCCAACTGCAGTATAACTTCCTGTTTTTTCGACGCTAATGTATTTCGAGGAAGGAGAATAATAAGCGTAAGCAGTGGCTTCAGCAAACGCTTGGTTTTCTTCCGAATCTCTATAATCAGCTCTAAGAAGAAGCCGAGAAGTTCTCTTCGGAACAGTGAACTTTACTTCAAGAACATTCGTTTGCAAGTATTTCTCAACTCTATAGTAAGTCAACCCACGATTCAATGGAAATCCAAATATGAATTTCGGAAGAAATTAATATCTAATTAGAAATCTAAATGAACTTACCGATAGTTTTCGAAGAAAAAATCAAACTCTGGCTCATTTTCATTTCTGAAGTCAAAATCATCCTTAAAGTTCCTACTATCAGGGTCTTCTATTTCATTTTCATATTCTTCTTTCTTTCTCTGTAGCTCCAGTGGCGAAACTTGAATTGCTGGCAATTCAACACGCCCACCGGATTCTAGTTGCGCTACAGGGACTACCCGCAGTGTCGAACCTTGTAGAACATCTGATGGCACATTCTCTTGGTCTTGATAAGAGACCGTTACCTATTGTAGCGTCAAGTCAATATTAGTTTTCATTCTCTAAAAGCATCTGCCTACAGTTTTCCTTCTTTAGAGATGAAGATATTACATTTTTTAATAGTTAATTAATATTTAAATGTGCAAATGCTTACGTAAGTTCGGAATGGCAAACCAGGTTTGAATGCCAAAGGTGCATTTTGTATAAACTTAAGCTGTATGGTTTGTTTTACAATTCTGCTTTCGGCAAATCCTTAAAAATATTTTTAGAATATTAAGCACAATGTATGCGTAATGACCATATCTTACACACTCTATTTGCTTTAAGAGCACTTTAACTTTAGTGTACAGTGCTAATTGCTGCTTAAGTAGGTACTGCATTACATAGCATAAAGTAAAGATTACAACTCATGATTTTTTATGCATACCTAATCGAGTTTCGCCAATGAAATATTCAGTGACATCAGCTTCGACGCGTAAAGCTATATTTGTTGAATCTCCCATTGCGTCAAAAATTTCTGACATTTCCCAAGTGACTTCTTCTTCACCTAACTAGAAAAATAATGCATAAAGACTTAAGCTCTTTGGTTCTGTACATCTAAAGTAGTGAACATTTTACTAAGCAACTAAACTATTTATATATGTACATTTACATGCAAACTCACCAGGTATACATTCTGAAGGCTTATAAGTCTGTATCCTTTATACCTGGGATTTTTTCCAAAAAATGAACCGTATAATCTGACTGTAGTATTTCCTTTCGCTGTTTTCTCAGTCCCAAAAAATGAGGAGATAGAGGCACTTACAGTTTCATCAGTTGACAAGATAAAAGGAGGAATGCTAACGAACACCTTTCATAATGAAATAAACAATTTTGTACTCTTAACAATGAAAAGACCAGCTTTTTTCATCCCATTAATTTATGTGCTTGCAATTGAGATTGAGATACTAATGCATATTTATTAATGCTCTAAAAAAAATTTCTGTATAGTATTTCCAGGAGCTGCTAATATATTCTGTCATTGTAAATTATTTGTTCCCCATAATATTACGTAGATTACATATTAAGCTAAATTATGTCATAAATAGACCTTACCTCATGCTGAGGTTGAAAATACTTCTCAACTCTAATTCGCTTCTCTTCCACTTGACCACCAGCTTGCACTCTAATTACCCAATCTCCAATATTGGAGTATTCTGGAAGTTCATAGCTTAGATCGGCAACACCTACATTAATTAGCACACCTTCGTATTAGACTTGAGTATGAGGATTGCCACATAGGCATACTAAGAAACGAAATGCCCTTTCTACTTAGTTTTTCAAACCAAAATTATGTTGCTCAATTTGTGAAACTTTTATTTACCAAGATTAGATTGTACTGATGGCCACCGTCTCATTATGTACCCTCTAGAGTCCTGTGTGCATAAAGAAGATGGAAACATTTAAATGTTCAGATATAGTAAGTACACTGTACGTGCATCAGTTTCATGATTCTGTTGGACATTAACAATAATTCTAAGTAATTGTAAGCTAAAATGGTATACCAGCATAAAAATGTCGACAGAGTCGCCATAAGGTAGGAGATCTCGTTTTAGCATGATGACACGGAACAAAACTGAAAAAAGTAAATATTCAAAGGGTACCTTTAATATTTTCAATATGAGTTTAGAATATTAATAAATAAACATATGTACATAATTCCTACTTTCCTACTCATCATTAACATGTAGCTATAACCTACTTTCATAATATACGTTTAACTTTCCATAAATTGCCTACTACGTTACTACTGCTACCAATAAGACAGTGCTAAGTTTCCAACTTGAAAATATTCTCAGCCTCAAAGTAGCACTTAAATATTTGTAATAATTATTAGGTATTTCTCATCAAACTTAATTGAATAATTAAATATTTTATGATAATAATTAAGAACTCGGATCTACTAGCATGTTAATAAGGAAGCGTAATACTAGTAGTCGCTTAAGAACTAATGCTAAGTACCTAACAAACGTATGCATGCATGGAAATGAAAATGAGACTGAGACCAGGGTATTGCTATTCAAGAAGGTCGCATGTACATAAAGTAAGTTTATACACAGATTAACACTATAACATAAAACATAAATATTAACGCAGTACATGTCCATGCGTTGCGTGTGTGAAATTATCTTGTGTAAGTGTACATCTAGAAAATAGTATGTTTGTAGTGATATGGACATGTATTTTGCAGAAAGAACGAAACAATTGCTTTTTTCTTCTTTTACGTGAATTTAATACGTTTATCCTAAAAGATAATGTATATTCATGGCTTTTGTATCAAATAACATGAATGAGACAAAACGACGACTCACTTTGTTCTTCGTTGTGCTTATACAGAATATGTATTTGTACTGTACTACCTTACATGCACATGTTATGTCATATATAAGTTTTCCTATACTAGTATATACTAGACACTGAACAGACATCAGACTAGACAGATTAATTAAAGCACAACGCTTGTTAAACATAATTCAATTCCATTGTGCTGAGCTAGGGACAAGAGCGACAATAATGAAACAAAAATGAAAACTTGTTTGGGAAATGATATTCCATTAAATGCTAAAGATTCACAGTCCGTATCTCTCACACTGCTCCTCTCTTCCCCTTATCATGATAATATCGCTGTAACTAAACGCTTATACATGCATTATTACAATTCTCATAGATTTTCATGTGAAAAATACAAAATTGCTCTAGAAAAATGTAGGTTTACGATTTTAGTCGTTTTGTGCAATTCCTTACGGTATTTACTGCTAAAAGAGATCTAAATGTGCATTGTTTAAGGACATTTTCCTTGATATATCATCGTACCTACTTTAGAGGAAAAACGTAAATATTCAATTGCTACTCCACTTATTATTCAAAAACTTAATTGGTCCTACCATCCTATTCCATTAATACTGTCATTATGATAAATAATTCTACTGAAGGCAATTCAATCATTTTTAATTCATGGGGAAAAGAGGCGTTTATTTTAACATCTTGGGTCATTGTATGTTTTACGGCATGTGTTCAAGAAGCCTATACTCTTTATGTCCGTGAAGCTAAGGACAGCTTTGCTTATACATATACCAACATTAATTTAAACCAAGAGTGTTATACAAGAGTTAATAAATTACAACCGGTTGAACTTACGAAAGAGATTTATTCATTATTTTATAACTTGTCTTCTATTCCACTATCTCCACATTGCATTGTGCCTAGGCAATGATAATGATAAAGCCATAAGTAGAAAAGTCACAAAACATTTACAGCTATTAGTTAAGATTATATAGACATGTCATGCTCAACATATTTATTACGCTGGAGATAAATCAGAGAAAAATTTTAGCCCTTATAGTTCATAGTTATGGCTTTAGCAAGAAGCTTGCAACTTTAAAGATTACAAGAGGATTATTCAGATTAGCTTAGTACTTGTACGTCAATGCCAAAAGGAATGGAAGAAGGGTTGTGGATTTGTCCAGCTTTACACACCTGACCTAACACCTAGAACTTGACTCAAGTCCAGAACAGAGACAAATCTGAATAATCTTAATCTACTCAACTTATTTGCATATGGAATGTATTTGCGTGCCGCTGTATGCCAACTTTTCATTAGAGAATGATGCTGCATTGCTTAGATTAGACGAGTATGTAGTGTTGCAGTACTTGGGTACAGATCAACTTGAAGTCAAACTTTCTGATTATAGTTACATTTCAGCTACCTAATGTAATCATGTAATTGGTAACGACCACAAGGAATTTATTACCTTGTTTTTGTCATCGTTTCTTTGCCCTTTGCAATCTGTATTCGCTATATGTAACTATGTGCCATAGGTACTGAAGGCCACCAAACAGGGCCCCTTGTGCCTAGCGCATATATTATAAGTATATACATGCAACACCATTTTTGGGCCACTTGTTTAACGAAGATGAAGAAAGGTAGTAAATTGAACTTCACAATTTCGATAGGGAATGTTTGCTAAATTGTAATGGTTTAACTTACTATTCCATCTTTGCTAATTCTATCACAAAATTAGATACTTTTTAGACACAAAATCATTAAAACTTCTTAATAGAAAGGAACAAAAACATTCTCTATCGCCAGTCTGAGTTTTGAATTTTTAATTTTGATTAAATGGACAAAATTGATCCACATAATGGAATCGTATGACTTGTGGCCTACGACATATATCTTGAACCTGGCTTGGGCTCGACTTGACACAGAAAACTTGAATTAAAAAATGAACCCCAAAACTTCCATCACTAATCCCATCTTCATATGCCTTATGTAGGTAAACATATAACAATAGCAGTATAAAGACATAACATACTATGTACTATTTAGTATATATGTATACTTATTTACATAACGTTAGCTGTTTCAGTGTTCTTTTGCTTAATATATTATTTGCAAAAGTATTTCTGAAAAATGTTTTTGCGTAGATAGGTACTACAGGTAAATCCAGTATTACTGCAAACGTCGAAAAGAAAAAGTAGATACAATTAAATAAAATATTACATAGAAAGCTGAGAAAGATCTGTAAAACACACGAAAATCATCATAACAGATCTTTCCACGCTATGATCTTAATGTTCGTCATGTAAAAATCAATTTGAGCATCCTGTTTTATTTACAATGGAAATAGTAGAGTTCTTATTAATGGAACAAAATAGTTCTCGGGTTATGGAACTCACCTCAACTGCAATGCATTACACTACAGTACACTGTGATTTTCGTAAGGTGAAGGTGTACTAACGATTAGTGAATCTTCTTTTTCGTACAATAGGCACTTTATATATATAGTTTATCAAATGAAAAATGCATTTGCCATACATAACCTACTACGACTAGTATGCTCATCATATCAATCTATCCTGCTGCAACACAAACTTGTGTTTAAGAGATCTTGTATAGTACAGATAGAAATATGTGGTATTGTTGTATCATGTATCTATGTGCACTTTCTGTGTGTATGCAAAGGTAATAGGAATACTATGTGGTAAAAGAGCACTGGTGCATGCAACAGAACAGAACTTTGCCGATTTTTTATGTGCCCTTGCAGAAATTGCTGTGAACAATGGTCCAGCAGCTCTAGTCTGAGATCTGTCTACGTTTTTTGCACTAACACTCATTGCAATTCTAGAAGATTGACACCTGAAAGGTTTCATGATAGCGTTTTAGCATTCAGATTAAGATTAAATTGGTACATGCAGTCGCAGTCTGAATATGCATTTCTATTATAGTGTTCAACCTGCACTACATTATTGCGTATCCAATATTTACTATATGAGAATTTCATTTATTGTACTATACTACCTACTATACTATGTATTATAATTTTATGTAGATAAATCTGGAGCTACTAATTAACCCCTTATATCTGTATATAGGGATGAATTATATTTATGCGGAAAGTGACAAAATAAAACCTATTAACGAAGTAAATTATTTAGATCGATTCAAAAATATTATAATTAGCTAACCTTGTTGTCCTCCCGTAAACACAAATCGATTAGTTTGTATGAGAATTGAAATAAACTTTTCAGAATATTTGAGGACAGATTCAGCAGCAAATAAAGTTCCACCTTGAGAATTTAGATAATTTCCTTCAACCCGTATCTTGTATATTCCACTTGTTAGCTGTTTTGGTACCTGAAATACAGGGAAAGTCACATTCCATTTAACAAGCAAGAACTAAAGATTTCTCCCACGATTTTAAAAATTTAGAATTTAATTAATTCCATATTACTTCTTAATCTTATAGGGGAAAATACATTTATTTAATGTACACTGACTTCAAACATTAGAAGTTTGTCACAAGGACACAGTAATTAGG
>JAQFYC010005349.1:0-14625 GCA_034694165.1 Tomocerus mixtus
GGCTGATTAGAGATAGGAGAATGCACACTAAGTCACAATCTCACACAAAACTCAACATAATAGCACACAAAGTGAGCAGGATGTCATGTCATAAGTTGTGTTGTGTAACAGATTATATCTACTAGTAACAAATAAAACCTATCATCGCTTTCACTACTTAAATCACGATACAAATACAAAGACAGCGACAGCATGTACATTTCTAAGAGATCCTTACAGCTATTACAACAGTCTTCAACAAAAGCTAAACTGTGCTCAATTAATATTATATCCGGTGAAAGTATAATGTACCACGTGCACAGAAGTACTTATAAAATATAATATGCTCGTTACGTAAATGAAATTAGTTGTAAAATACTGAAATACTCTTCCATTATTATAAGGTCATGCTATTTAGAGTAGAGAATGCGGAAAGGCATAGATTCGGGGAAAGAGTAAATACACTAAGTATGCATAAAGTATTTATAAATGTATTTAAGAGGTTTATATTATCTGTACTCAGCATGACTAACGATCCATGAATGTGAATAATAGATATAAATAGCCACTTTTATACAAGAGAATAGCAGCTCGTTAGCGAGATAATAGGAAACCACATTTATTAGCTGCCTCTTACTGCTATTGCTAGATATTGTTTGTGTGCCTACTGATACTATACTAATAATAGGAAGAATGTGGTATGTGGTAGGTAAAAGATCACAACGCAACGGAATATATTTACGTATGTGTATGCTTGCCGGCTGGGGAAAGTATTGACTGCAATTAAACTATTCCCACCATATCTACAGTTTAGTCAGCTTATTACTCCTATGGTGGCCGTATACAGTATTAACAAATGCGGATGTTAGGATTGAACTCGTTATGGAGCTATTATAATGACATTTTTGAGCAAAATTGAGAGTTATGTTACATAATGAAGAGCCACAATCAATCAATATCGATTAGGTATACTCTAAATAATTTGCAGTGTAAAAATGAAAGGGAAACCGAGTCTAAATATTAGAAGATAACAAATTGGACTAGGAAATTTCACAATTTACTCATCCTGCTTAGCATACATACATATAGTATAAGATGAGGTTCCTCATAATAGTACTATTAAGCTGCACATTATTAATTTTCTCATACTATCTCGATATAGTATAACATTTTTATGTTATTAATGTATTCTCCAACAAATTTTTCCACGAACTAAACAGTAAACAAGGAGTAGGCAAAACCTGCAAATTAATTATTATAGTATTCATACTAACCAACTTACTCTACTAACTACAGACTTTGTAGAACATGACTAAAACAAAGCTATTTACATATAATAAAACCAGGAGACAATAGTCTGCTTATTCGATTAAACAGATAATGAACGATAGACGAAGGACAACATTTAGCTACAATACATTTAGCTTACGTAGACAGCTTATAAACGTAAAAGCCTCAGTAGTTAATATATACAGTATACAGCAATATTTATTACTAGGTCACATGCTGGGCAAGCTTAGGAAGGTATTCAGATATGTACGTACTACGTACCATACCCAGTTCATTGATTGGGCATAAGTCATTGCGGAGAACCTTGATAAATATTTTGGCCTTTTACGCTAAGAAAATTTTGCTTTCTCTGTCAATGAGCGTCAGCAACGTAGTTTCAAGCTTAAATACAAGAGAATGTGATAAATATTTACCACATACATGGAGGCCCCTATTGTACAACTTTCTTCTTTATAGCATCGGACAGCTATTTCTTTTTCTATACGTTCTTGTTTGCTATTCCAAATTGTTTATTTCAAATTAATGGGCTAAGCTTAATGTTTATTTTATCAAAATGAGTGTCCATTTCGCTATATACTCACAGAAATTTTTTCCTTCTCACTAATGCTCAGTTATTATTAATTTCAGGCTTTCAATCGTCCAATTTTTAATTATTGAAGTCCTAAAGTATTTAATAGTGTGTCCGTTGGTCAATAAATCGCTGTGAGTGAACCACATACTATATCTGTACAAGTGTTTCACGGAACCTTAGTGTTCTATGAATCTTTTAGCAGTCTAAACCGCTTTCTGCTATTTAAATATTAAAAAATGCGAGGAAACCCAAAATCCATCAAAAAAGCTACATAAATACTTCAGTTAGCACTAACTTTCAAAAAATATGAGTGTAACAAACAATACCACACTGGAGAATGTTGTTTAACATCAACCTACCTATCTTGTTGAAGGGAACGAAAAGCGTGATAATTTAATGTTCTGAATATCTGTACTACCTAAATAGTTAATTGCACAAAATTTCACAAAATTGCTTGAGATAAATCTAACCTGACCTACGTAATAAATAAAAATAACCGTGCAAGCAATCATTTTAACAATTAAGTTGGAACTCAGTACTGTTTATTAAGTGTGATAAAGTTGTCAGCCACCTTTACAGGGGCATTGTATTATATAAGACAATTAAAGAAGGCTCCGATATTTCATATTGCAAATCCTCCAAGACTACTAGACTCAAAATAGATATTTGGTGTTGTTGAACAGCTAAACTGTTGCTTATGAGTTGCATTCCATTTTCTTACTTGCATGTGTAGTTAAAGGAGTTTTAATTATTAAAACGTAATTAGCTACGACACAACATAATATGTATAGGTTTTACGAACAGATCTCAGATCTTAAGGTAGCAATTTTCAGGCACCAGAAAGTCTCTAATTTTAGGAATTGTAAGGTTATGAAGAAGATATTGTTAAGTTTTATATCTGAATGTTTCTGGAAATGCGGATAATATAAAATCGAAGAAATAATTCACAGCGGTATTATCAATCGCTAAATATACTTGTAGAACAAAGTATCCCAGGAAGTTTAATTAGAGTAGTATCCCATCCTCGATGCCCTTCTGCATCGCACGCGTTATACTAGTATATAAATAGAGCGATAAGCGCTATCCTATACTTAATAGAGCAGGGTCTATGTGATTACATAAGTTGTAAGTATCTGTTCGTATGTATTATAAGCTCCTTTTTTGCTCCCACCTAAATAAATATATATATATATACTTCGTGCACTACCTACAACAACAGCTAATTGGGTATCTGTATTGACAATACGAAATGCGTTGTGAGTATTTTAAGTAATAAAATAAAAAGGAGGTAGTGAAATCCGTTTCGTTAGACTATGAAGTACTGAGGCTGTAATTTCTCTAAGGCCGACGCTGAACTGCTTGGCCCAGCTAGCAAGTCTAGTCTAGATGTTGACAATAATCTGAGAAATAACGCCTAGAAAAGCGCAAAACTTCCATAATTATTTTTAGCAACCAAATATAACCTTAAACCATTAGATTTAAATTTTGAATTACCAGTATTTAAGAATAGGGCAAATGGTGTGCGTTCAAATACACCAAAATGGAGAAAGTGAAGTAGATTGTTAGATAAAGTAACTTACGCTGAATAAGTATAGACTCGCTTTACAAATTTGTTAGATTCAACATGTAAATACACACTGAAGTAATTGTGAATGATTTGGCTGGACTTGGCGGAAGTTTGCATCGATCGTAGTAGTAATCCTGTAAATGAATGGTGAAAGTGTAAAAGACTAAAATAAAGAGAATACAAACTGGAGTTCGGCATGCTAGGCTTTGTACAATAATCATTTTGTCGTATGGCATTGAAAGCCAAATTACATTAGACTTATCAACTTTAATGACTAAGCAAAGCCAACTGGCAACGGAAAGACAAAGGGACAACTTGTTTTGTTAAGCTTCAACATTCAATGACGATACCATACAGAATTCTAACTTGGTTAGTTAGCAAAGTCTAAAAATTAATGCTTCATGTTTGTCAGTACATACATAGTATACGTAACCTGACTTACTAGAAATTTACATCTCATTGTCAAGCTTCACTTTAGTTTTAGTAAGTTACCAAGTTTATGCATAATTCGTTGAAAGAAGTGAGGTAAATGAGGATAAATTGTACTCAGTAAAAAGCATATAGCCAATACATTATGCAAACATTCTCGAGCCAAATGAAAAGGAAAACATAAAACTGCACTTTAGAACAATCATGCACGGAAATTAGATGAGAGTTAAAAAAGTTTACATAAATACTTGCGACAGAACAATCACTCTTCAACTTGATGAAAATACACAGAAATTAGATTCAAGAAGTTTTGCAAGGTACTTAACTGTATAAGTAATATCATTCAAATGGCTAAGGTACTTTTACCATAGAGAGAACTTACCATCACAGCTTACTAAATACTAACTCAACAATGTGTGTGTATTGTTTTAATAATGCGTACCTTTATAACCTTAATTTGTTATGGAATAGAGTGAAAAAAATGTTTTCACGATCAAATAACATATTCTAAGATAGTACCTATATATTTCAATAAATGAAGCAACATTTAACAGAAAAAATTCCTGTTTATTGTAAGAAAATGAGAGTAGATTTTTTTTCTCTTAATTCCGTTTTGAAAATGCAGACACAGATCCCAAAATGATTACTTCAATATTATCTTGGTGCATTGACTGTGTATTGTATGACTCAACTCAGCAATTAGGCCTGGGGCATTAACTGCGGGGGGTTGGGAAAGTTTACGTACGTAATTTCTAAATATGTACGCAATGTACTGTGATTCCTGGTAAATGGTATTGCATACTTTTGTGATTATGATAGAAAGAGATAAGAACTATAATATTTTCACAATGCAAGATCTGACTTTGGAAAGCAATTATTTACCCTTTTCCCTTACATGAGTAGATTACGTATAGCTTTTTTTAATGCACGTGTATCCACCTACCTACCACAGTACAGAGACGAAAGAAAAACTCGGATGGATTCGAGGTCAATCAATATAAATTATCCTGGGCTCAACTTACTACATAGAAAAGTAACCGGTAGCGTTGAGCGAGTTGGTTCTGTTCTGTTCTGCTGTCTGACGATGAGACAGAGACATAGTAAAACTAGTAAAGAGCATTATACATACCTACATGAGCCAAAAAAGAACTATTGAGAATATGAAGGGAAATTGTAACTTTGAACTGAGATGGATTGAGGGAAAAGTTATATAGAAGAGTGCAGCAAGAGAAAGTAAACTCGAAATATACATACGAGAAGTTTAGAACTCTTCGTTAATCGAAGTATACTATACTGTTTAAGTAGACAAACGCTACTATCTACAAAGCTGAAGAACTTGTTCAGTTCGTCTGAGTGAGTGGCTTCAAGTGTCTATACTATATTAAGCTGCAATATTCCTTACTCCTGTCTGCAAAAAGTAGCTGAGCATTTAGGTATAGTATATAATGCTACTTTATTTTACCAGAAAAAAAGACTGAACAGGTAAAGCTCTAAAAATACAGTACCTACACATCTACACTATAGCTAAACATGAAATAGATATAATATACGCACGCTAAATAAAAATTTCATGGCCAAAGTATAGCTACCAGCTACATACGGCTGAAAAATAGCTGGTTCCAACTAATCCCAAAAACTGAAAGCTTTAATCGAACACTTTCTGTAGAAAAACAGTCAGAAATATTACATTCCGCGGTTAAGTTGCAAGTTACACAAGGCTGGGTTAACATTGCATAATAATACGTATTCTTTGCCCCCATGGGCTATAAAGTAGATCTTTCCTATATGGTACAGTACAATACAATAAAGCGTACATAAATTGGAGCATTATACAATCTATATTATCTTCATACTATAAATAAATGTATTAAGTAACTATAACTACTTAAGTACATGTATAGGTAAAGTGTTTTCCTATGTGTACTTATGAAAGGAAATGCTCAACTTGGGGCTCTACTTAGGTAGGCATAAATATGTTGTCTATCCTTCCCTGTACTTGTTGCATACTAGCAAGTCGGACCGAACCAGACCAGCTATGCATGGTGCAATGTAAATGATTTAAAAAAGAAACTTATACACTTTATCGATTCTGATGTCTTATTAAAACTCTGGCTCGCCTTTCAGCTTGCAAACTTTGTAAATTATTAGAGTGGAAATAAAATGCATTGAAGAGCCTACTTATGTTTAGAGCTTAGGTAGTTTACTTTATAGGACTACTCGAAACAATACATATAGGAACATTTAATATGTACAAAGATATGTTCATACTTAGAACAGCATAAGTATACCTACTTGTGAATATGTATCCAAACGTAGGTGGGGTGTGCATTGTGCATGAGTATTTATGAATGTAATGTATCATTTCTAATGTGTGTATAATTTACATTATTATGAAATTATGATGTGAACTACTACAGGGACAAGGCCAAGCATGAATAATACAGTAGAAAAGAACTCCATATACCATATACTTCATGAATAATGCTATGAAGCATAACACGTTTAAAACCCAACTTGAAAAATATCTGGAGCAGCTGGGAGTTGGGAATAGTAGTATACCTACTTTTTACTAATAATTGTAGTGAACATACAAAGACAATTTGAATCCACCCAAATGTCAAGCGCTTATACTTATAACGGTTTAGAATTTTTGGGTATTAGAAAAGTAAAGGAGGAAAGCATTTTCGAAATAGTGAGAGCATTTGCTATTTGTGCAGTTTTACGTACAGTACATAGTGTTGGAGTCAGCGTTTCGATTTAATATTTAAAGGTTAGCTATCAAAGAGACATAAGAGAAGAGCAGAGCAAAATAGAAAGTGTAAGTAAAAGAGTGAAAGGACTTGCTACGCAGACATGCGGCATCGGGTATCAAGAATTCGGACTCGTTCTAAAAAATAACTATATAAAACGCAAAAGTTTGGTAGCATGCTCCCCGCTATTCGAGAAAGTCGAGATGAAACCGAGAGTCGACTTAAGTAGTAAGTCGAACGGAAATATGCTTGGTTGAGCTTAAGATAGGTCGGCTATGGTAGCAGTGGAGTGGAAGGAGTGGAAGTAGCAAAAGTGTGGGGAATGGAAATATATAAGTAACGATGTATGTACACGTAGCCATATAGCATATTGCATTGTGGTAAGAAACACTTGCACATATTTTTTATAAACGTATTATCAAACAATATAACCCTCTAATGTAACTATAAGTAGGAACTTAGGTTAGAGAAGAAAAAACCCAAGGAAATGAATTCCACAGGAAAAGAAAGTCTTGTCGGAGAAAATCTATCTCCAACATGCAACAACGTAAGATTAGCAAAGGAAACGACAAACGTCTCATGGGTTTCACATTGGTCACGATGATAGATCAGCTAAACCGTCTTAGCTATAACGCTATACATCATTCAATTTGGCTACAGCTTCCTCTCCCCAGTAATCTATGTACTATGTTATACCTAAATTGTTGCTCCATTTAAGCTACTTATACTGTTACACAACGTCGGAGAAATAATATTGCATTATAAACTAATGCATAATATGGAGCAAGACTTATTTGCTAGTTTATTGGTAGAGTAACGATAAGAAAATTGCACATTTCCTAAAACCTCCTACGTAATGTTACAATATTTATTATTTATTTAGAATTATTACTTAAAACAGTGTACCTCTCTCTACCTGCATAGATACGAAATATGAAATTTATTAATTTTTTGGAAACTTTCACAAATAATTCGCTTGTGAATCCTACAACACTCTGTGAGTATATGTAATATCAATGCAGTGTTGTGTAGTAGATATAAATTAACCTACATGACCTTCTGATTTTTATAAGCTTGTACTAAGTAAGCCACTACAAATAGTTACTGAAATCCATACGTAATTAGCATATAAATATGATAAAATTATGAAATATAGGATCGACTTTTCTATAATATAAAGTATGTAGGTATCGTATTTTAAAATTCGTAATATTTATCATGCACCATTAATTTGCTGTCGTAGTGAAATATTTGGGAAGGAAAGGTGAAAGGAAAAGAGGAAACAAGTTGATGGCTACGTATAGTAACTACGAGGAGTAATAACACTACATAGAGATAGAAATAAGGCTCTTGTCTAGTATTACACCACGCAACAGGTCTATCCATCCGTTCAAACCTGCATAGTGAGTATATGGTACACTTACATAGTATCTACTGCGTACATGGCGATAGTGCTCTGTTCTTTGCAAAACTATAAGCGAACTGATGTCCTTTCCATTCTACTTACTTCTGGGGATATAATATTTCCTCGGATATTCCTTACTTTCTCTATAAAAATACGCCATGAAAAAACTCCTTATAGGTATTCCTGTAATTGCGTATCTTCTCCATCTAACAGTGGCCTATATTGTAAATTGTAATACGCCCCTAGTTTTGCTAGTCTATTTTCAGCAAAAATGTTTAGGCACATAGAGTTGCCCTTGTGCAATATTCGGTATAATATGTCTGCAATATGTCAAGAGTTGTGTGTATTGTGTAGGTTTTAGTGGAATTGTTTTAGATTCACTTCACCAATTTCACAGAGGAGGCAGTTAGCACTGAATGAATCCTGTATCTTTCTCCTGTCAGGAGAAAATCGTAAAATAATATTTGGGAGAAAGCACTTGACCATATTATTGCGCATAGCTAACACTTTCCATCTTGTATAGTCATGGTACTCTTATATATGTAATTTCCTAACGTTGAGAAATACTCCATTGCCTCTGTCCATTGAAGCAACGAAGTTCTCACACATGTAAGTGATCTTATAAAAAATAGATAGAAGTGTTAAATAGTAGAGTGACGGTATGTGTTGTGCTGTGCAATAAAATAAAGGAAGAGCGAGGAAGCAACCAAGCAAGCTGGGGAAGAAAAACATTAACACTTTGAACATAAGGTTCCACTTCCACTCTATGTTCTAGTCTTATCCATTTGATTTTATTCTATTGGTCGGGATTATCGCATTCATTGTTACTTCCGTCTCTCTTTCATTCTCCTAAGAAAGATACATAGCATAGATTGCATACAAATTATATTTATAGGAAAAAATAATAGTAAAGGATATACGTAATGTAACAACGATCAATGGACTTAGCTTGCTTTGACTGACCTGGCCTGCCTGGCATCAAATTCCATTTCATTACATTACACTACACTTCCCATTGCTTACTTTGTGATGTGATGCTGTGAGAGAGAACATTAAATGTTATGGTTTGTTTCTTATCTGTGTTGTATCTCAATATGTAAGCTCTTGGCTTGATCTGACGTAAGTGGAATCTATAGGCTAGGTGATTATTAGTAGTTTGGTTAGTCTTTGGACTATGTAGTATATTATAATGGAGAAAAGGCAAACTATTAGCTAGACAAAATACACTCAGGTTAGTTAGGTTGCTTTGCTGTTGCTAAATTGTGTTACATTATATTATTACAAGGTGATTCCAATCCAACCGAGTTCCAGTTTATAGTTAAGTACTAGCAACAAAAGTTCTCTAAAAAACTATCTGCTATGTGTTCCTGTCCTGTGTGTGTACATATATTATTAGTGTAAGCTGTACTGTAAGGTATGTACTGTAATGGGAATTTTTCCCTGGCATGGCTAGTACTAATATTTAGTATGGATAGTGATAGCATATATTCGTTTCCCGTTCCCATCGGATTTCACTTTCCAATTTCATTTAGCGGTGGTAACCGGAGCGATAAGAGCTATTCTAAGTATCCTATACTTAATAGAGCGGGGTATATGTACATAAGTAGTAAGTATCTGTGTGTATGTATTGTAAGCTCCTATTTTGCCCCCACCTTAGA
Organism: Tomocerus mixtus; assembly: GCA_034694165.1. NCBI lineage: Eukaryota > Metazoa > Arthropoda > Collembola > Entomobryomorpha > Tomoceridae > Tomocerus > Tomocerus mixtus. The sequence continues at coordinate 9,650 of JAQFYC010005349.1, forward strand.
CAAACTTCACCTCAGACTTCAGACTTCATTCACTACCTTTATCCTTTAGGTAGTTACTTTTACTTATTTCGTCTTATTTTACTTGATGTAATGAACATTAGCTATAAGTACACCTTATACCTTACACACATGATAACATTAATTTAGTTTTTATGTAGGTTGTCGTAGATTGTAGGCCCTATCTCTATTATACATACAATTTGTAATAATGAAGTTAAAGTTTAGGTACAGTTAGTCGTAGGTACTTTCACAATATTGTATGTATGACATGACTAATTGCATTTTATAGGAAAGTGGAAAGTACTAGGGCAATTATATATAAAAATTATAATGTAGTTTCATAGAAAAGCTATCAAGTAGCCTAGCACATACGAGTCTAGCACACATCGTATTTGATTGAGTCATTTCTTATAGTAGCCTTAGTAGGAGTCATATTTCTTTACTACATAGAAACTAAATGGAATTAATCAAAAGATTTTTACTGAAGACTTATTATGCCTATGTTTAAGTAAAAGATTATTAGCGGTGTTTGCTAATTGGTGGTATTGCGTAATGACTATTTGCAATTGGAAACCATTAAGATAATTATTACGTAATATCTTCCTAGGTATGTAATTTTCCACTATTTTATAGTCTAGTGCATAGTGTCTAACAACCTGGTAACATGTTTAATTGGCACTGCCACTTTTTACATAACGCAAACTGTCACTCATTAAGTTGGCGTCTAAAGGATTGTCTGTTATGGTCATAGTAAGGTACAGTTTAACGTAAAGTGATTATTTAGCAAACAGATATATCCAAAGCAAAGTTCATTCATGCATTTTGATTCCATGTCTAATGAATTCTTAATGCTTATTTGAGAATTTCTGTGGGAGGGAGTTAGTGAAGTAAGATAACGTTAGCTCCTGTCAACAAATTACTTACATGTTTAGTACTACATATAATATAAGACATATTTGTACATACCTATAAAATAAAACACTTTCACTTATTGCTTTATAATGTAATACATGACAAGACAAGAGAAACTGCCGCTTGCTTGTCAAACATCAATATAAATGCATGAAATACTATATAATGTGTTAACCGAGCAATTCTTCATTAAAAATACATGTCCATGAATATTTAATAGCAGATAGATACTTGGGCTTAGGTTGAGTATTGATACCGGTGACATAGTAGACCGGTAAATACTTATATATAAAAATACATGTTAAATAGTTATGGTATACAGGTTTGTATTACTATAAAGTAGTATAGGTACATAGAAGTATAGTTTTATAAGTGAGCCGAATCGACTAAGCGGATTGGGCCAACTAACATACTAACATTTGGCTGTAATCTTGTTAGTTAAATAATAATAAAACGTTTGTACTATCTGTAATATTTACTTTACAAGTTACGTCAGCAGTCAAAAAACAATTAAAATGCTAAAAATATACCCAGCACTGGTTGTTAATAATAAACCAAAAATGTTTTTGTTCATTTCAACTGCAACTTAATTAAAAAATATTTGTATGATGAAATATGTGGGCTAAACAGCAGACTGCTGTACAATATCAATGAAGACAATGTTAAATATTTTTGTGTAAGGCTGATTGAAAACTTAATATTAAAGATCCGTGTGAAGACACGGGAAGGAATGTAATATCTTGGGTTAACATAAATATGTCATGTATTGATATAAATAGAGAGTTCTTTTATTTATGGCACACGCACGACCCGATATTTCTAAAACATTCAATCCTCCTACATAACAACATCAATACACCATCTTATATCATAGTTATTTATACATAGTATATACTTATATATTTTTAGTAATACTACGGCTATTTTTACATGATAATAAGACAAGATATGTTTCATAATAAGATATATTTCTTGCTACTATTTGTATTTGAACTGTATTTATATCAAAGATAACACAAACTCTTCGTTGAAGATGTAATATACACCTATATGCAATTTTGTAGGCAAGAGAAGTCCTATATAGAGAAGTAGTATTTAGTTATGTATTTCGGCAACTATAAAGTAAGTGGGTAGTATGCCTCGTGCGCTTTTATTTGCAAAGACAGGGAAATATGTAGCGCTTTCACTTCACCATTAAGTAATATCCTTCTCATTCTCAAGTATGGTATGAGAATGAAGAAGGATGGCATTGGATCGCATCGTTGGAATGATAGGACGAGACGGAAAAGTCTGATTAAAATTTGAGCTTGAGAGGTTTTAGGAAAACAAAAATAGTGGTTGAGTAGAGTCGAGTCGAGCAGTGAAGTTTCTGGTTTCTTTACAGCACTAAACTAATGAAAATCTACGAGCACATCTACCAGGAGGGAAAAATACATTTAGTAAGTAAGTACCTACAAGTAGAAGTAGAAACTTGGGAGAAAGAGCTGTGTTCACGATAAGGCAAAAATATTTAGTCAGAACCTATCCTTCTTTTCTTAGGCTAGCTTGCCTAAGAAAAAACGAAGTTAAAAAAATGATAAGCCATGGAGGTGCGCTACGAAAAGTCACCAATTTCGCATACATACAGATATTATGACAAAAATCATTAATGAATATTATGAATTATCATTGACTATGTAATTTAGGATATTATAATAATTTTTATAAGGGTAAGCTCTATCTCTGTTATCTTTTACTTGCAATAATGTTTAAAACTCAGTTGTAAACCTGCAATGTAACTGATTTCATAAAATAAAACCAATACCAACATGGCAGAACGAGAAAAGTCAACTACTACGTTGCTCGACTGTTGTGTTTGTACTTTTATTAGAAAGAAAGCTCTCTCATACATGTTGCATGCCATGCCATTCCGTATATAGGGAAATTCAAGAACATCAGGCCATGCCATGCCAGACACCTATTTATAACTTTCTACTATATTGTAAATGGGTGTGTGTCTCTATGTATTGTAGGTACAATGTGTTATAATATGCATTCCTGGCCTGGCTGCCTGGTTTTGGTTTGACTTGGATGGACTGACTAGCTTTCTTTACTCAAGAATCGATAGTAGTCTTTCTATGGCCCTATCGGTATGTAACATAACGGTATTCAGACTTTTGTCCATGGGGCGGGTTTTCTTCCTGGGCGGTTTATCTTTACTTTTGCTTAGGTTAATTTGGAAACTGAACCGACGAACTAAAATCCTAGAACTAGTAAAACATCCTGACTTAAAAAAGTCGATATACTAATAGTAGAATTTCTTTCCAACTAAACTTAGATACTTGCACATATGGCTCTACTGCTACTGCAAAAATATAGTAGTTGTAGTTCTACTGGTTCGGTTTGACTTGCATTGGCTTCGCTTACTTACGGTAGTTTGGAATGTGCACACAAAACTACAGAACAAATAAAAACTCACTCTTCAACATTTTCTCTTTTAGATTTTGTTCTGTTCTGTACTCCAACTCCTGTCCTGTTTACTTTGACTTTTAGCCAATGAATTCATTAAAAATCTATTTTAATTTCGTTACGGAAATACTTAACTGTAAAAACTTTCGATAAGAGCTCGGCTTCTGGCTCCTTCTACCCAAGAAGTAGGCAGATACACATAATACACGTTACATCTTACATCTCTTCTACGTTCCTACTTCACAGAATGCAAAAGAATTTTCCCTGCAGCAGTGCTAACTTTTCTAATTTGAAAAAAACTTGTAATCACAGTTTTACTAGGATGTAAATACCCTTGTAAAGGAACTGAGTCTTAGCAGCGTCCCTATACATGCTCTCTTGCATATCATGCCTTCCTCTAAACGTTATTACCTATTTGTATTACGACTCATTTCAGCAAGAATTTGTGCTATCGTGTATGTTATAGATACACCGTACTCAATGGCACAGTGACCCTAATATGTACTTTTCGAGAGTTTTTAACCTAAAGTAATGGAATTTTTCGTTGGTTTTTATGATAGTTCCTTCTTAGGTAATGTTAAATGTATCTACTGATGTGCTCTCATGTGTGTAGTTTTTTTAAATTACCTTAGAATGAAGACTACAAATAAAATCATAGACAGAGCATCACTAAATTAACAAAACCAACTAATAATCTTTATACCGTCTGAATTTGAATTCCAAGTAATTATGTTGTGCAACCTTCCTAACGAACAAACAGAGACAAAAGTGGTAACTCATCCTACGGATCCTGTGCCTATGATGGTACTGTCGGCATATGACATATTTGTAGGCAAGTCTACAGTTTTATTGAACAGTTTTTGAAAAGTTGAATGTGTATGGTTTTGTTATGCAAACTAAATCCAGTCAAGCTGAAATAGAATATGCCTTCTCTATTCCTTTGGTTCTGCAGAAAAGGGTGACAGAGAATGAGCTCCACAAAAAGAAAAGTCCACTTTCTTTACATAAATATAAGCCAATTGAGTGATTGTATGTTGAACGTTGAACATAGAAGAACGCAATAACCTACGTTCTCCTTACATAAATAAATGTATGTAATACTGGCATACACTTATAAAGTGATAATATGTAGTGTTAGTATACTAAAACAGAGCAGAATACAACTTTCTAGACGAAACGTGCACGATTTTAACAGTTCTCCTCATTTCTTTTCTATTTTTGTCTGTAACTGGCATGCAGGAGGACTTTGCAAATGCCAGGTCCAATTTACTTATGCTATACATTTCATTGTTCTACATCTTATTGCATATAGTGTTTAACTTTTCCTTTCTCTGCTAGAGCTCAGTGTTCTCCTTGTTTATCGCTTTTCTAATGTCTACTTACTGAAACACAACTTTGCGTTGTCTTAAGTAGTTTCTTATTGTTAATGTTTGACCACCGTATTGCCCTTCTTTAAGTCTTATATTGTTACATTCCCGTTTACATTCCCGTTACATATGATATCATATTGTTTGTTGAGCTAACGATGTGGATTGGGGTTGCACAAGTTGAACAATGCAAGTAGGTAGATGAGGTGAGAGGTCCCAATGTTCCGAAGTGAGGTTGGACGACAGTAG